>VUQK01039947.1:0-11610 GCA_015106715.1 Bujurquina vittata
CTCAGCGATGCGCAGCTCTGAGCGATCACACACACGTTTCCTCCTGTAATTATTGGTGAGCGCTTGGTTGTTTTTGCTGCTCTGTGGCAGCTGGCTGACAGGGACATTTGGACACCCTGGCTGTGCCACACACACACACACACACACACACACACACACACACGCACACACACACGCACACACACACAGAGGCTGATGTATGCTAATTGAGGGTTAAAAACTGCATGTGTAGCTCTTCCTCTCTGCAGCAGCTTCCCCGTCAGAGTTGTGGAGCGTGAACTCGTGCACTTTATTTTCATAGCAGGGTTCATTAGGCTGTGCGCACACACACTGTGTGTGTGTGTGTGTGTGTGTTTGATACAACACTTTTTAATCAGCCTTTAAGCTCAGCTTGAACCTGACACAGTCCAGATCAGCAGATCCAACATGACGCTGTGTTGGGGTTATTACTCAAAAACAGTAATCTATTACTCGTTATTACTCGTTACTTTTAAAGTATTACATCATTTACTGCCTGTAGGAAGTCATTTATTAAGCCATTTGTGTCTAACACTGAACTCTTCGTGCTAAGGAGGAGGATAAAGAGAATCTTTGTTTTCTCAGCTTCTGAAGCATCACCACACAGCTGGACAGACTCACAAATGCTGGGCGAGCGACTTCCTCTCTCACCGCCTTCCTCCATCTTTGCTCCTGTGCTGCCTGAGCCCTCGTGATTGAGGCGCCATCGCACAGAAGGTGGAGGCCGATGTTGCTCCGGGCTTTGCTGTTGTAGTCGGATTGTTTGGGAATGCAGCCCCCCCGCTGGATCGGAGCCCAAATGGAGCCTTGTGCATGAATGTTGGCTGGCCAATATTCTTTAAAAGTGCCGAGCATTGAAAATAATACCACCGGGATGCTGTAGCACAGTCCCACCCAGGCCTACCAGTAACCGCGGTGCAGTGCCGCCGTGTTGGAGACACTCTGACTGAGTCGTAGCCAGTTTGTCAAAGTCACTCAGATTCCATTTTTCCTGCTGCCAGCACATCATCTGCCACAGGTGACTGCTCACCTGCTGCCCTGTGACAGGATAATTAATGCCATTCACTTCAGCTGTCACTGGTTGTTATATTGTGTCTGATCTGTGTGTGTGTGTGTGTGTGTTCACAAACGCCTGCTCAGCTACTCGCCATCATCTTTGATGCTTGTTGCCATGGCGACACCTCTGGCTGCTTTAGTGGAATCCCAAATTTTTTTCTTGCAGCTCAACATTTTTGTGTGACCTGCAGTGGGCGAGCGAGGAAGGATTACTATAACCTCTCTCTCTCTCTCTCTGCAGTCACACACCCGCTCTGCGAGGACGCCGCTGACCAACACCAGATACACAATACACGTTATCTTCAGCCGCTGCACACAACGGTACGAGGACACGTCCATCGCTGAGGTACACCGTGGTGGTCCAGCAGCCTGAGCATACACACCAGAAACACAGTATAATATGAAGTAGTAGTAGTACTGGACAATGGACAATATCAAGGTGCTCTATCACTCAATCTGTCACATTCCACATATTCTTTGTCTTGCTGTACCTTAGTTTATTATTTATCTACTTATTCTCTCGCTTGAATATTTCTTATATATCTGACAATATATTTATGTGCTTATGTAAAAAGTGGAGCTGTAATTTCGCTGAAGGAACCCTCCCGATGGGATTAATAATCTAATCTAATCTGATGTATAAAGAAAGCTGAACTATGTGGAGTTAAAGGAGATCTAAATGAAACTAATTCACATTCTTCTTCATGCTTCATACCATTAAAACAATTACGTTGACCTTTTTCTGAACTTAAAGTTGCACAACTCAGTGGACCGTGCGCTGCCCCTCAGCAGGCTTCCTGAAGCTGACCAATCAGAAGACTGCATAACGAGCCGGTATAGCACTGAGATTTATTGGCATGCTCGGAGTCCCGGGCTGAAAATGACCACAGCAGGTCGTTTTAAAGGCCGATGCAGTAATGTCCGCTTCTAAAGCTGAGCACACCTGGTTTAGTAGTGGACGCATTGATGATGCTGTGACATTAAGAGCTGAGAACTGTGCAGTGTTCCTTGTTTTGTCTTCAGTCCTCAGAAGTTTATTATTAAAAACAGGAATTTATTCTTAGCTCTGCCCAGCAAGATTTTATTGTGAGGGTCAATGAGAATTTCAGCCTCTAGGTGGCGATAACACAACTTTCTGCCTGGTTTGCGAATGTCCCCTGAATGAAAGTCTAATTTTGCAGCACAGATTCGTCTGTCAAAAAGCTGCACCCGCTACGCTACATCCATGTGCCGGTGGGAAGGTCCGACACCCAGGACTTTAAATAGAAACCTGCCATTGGGAAACCACGAAGGCGGCGAGCCGGCTGCAACTGTGCTGTGTGAGTGTGGGGCTGAATAATAGATAGGATGGTCACTGGGCTGCAGGAGCTGCTGCTGCTTGGCAGCACATGCAGATATCTGTATATCACTGAAGAGGCCACTGAAATGACACGTTTACACTCAGATGAAGAGTGAGATTCTTCTCATTTTGACGCAGTCTTGCTTCCTTTTATGTTGCTGTTTGAAATTCCTACTGTGGTTTTTCCAGGAACATGATTAAGTCTTACTTTCCTTGGTCCAAATGCATCCATATTTACTGACATTAGCGATGTTTGGATTTATTCCTGCACTTCTCTCCTCATTAAAGTCCGCACACATTTGAAACTAATCAAAGTGCAACAAATGACCCGTCACTCTTGCAATCAAGGTGGAAAGCATTGTATTTGAACCCTCACCTGCAACCAGTTTCTTTCTTTTACTTTGAAGGCCAGAGCTCTCCATTCCCAGTTTGCTCCACGCTCTTCACAGTTTCACTGCAGTCGATGTTTGTCTTCCACAATAACCTGCTACTGTTCCAACCGAAGCACAGGCAAGTTTGTCGTGTCAGCAACCAATTTCATGCAAGTGCAATTTCCAGCAACTGGTCACAGAACACATTACGTTTCCTTTGAGACCAGTAGTTGCACATCCAAGTACTTTTTAGTACCTAAGCCTAACAAATAGTAGCAATTGGCTAAACCTAGCCAGGTGGATTTTTACTCCGTAAATCTGAGTTCTTTTTAGAAAGTGTCCAAATCATCCATCATCCATCCCACGCTGGTCTCAAACTGTGGCTACTTGTGGAAGTCGTTAACTGATTGATGCGACTTGGGTTTGTGGTGATAGAGGGATGGAGGCGTGGATGGATGGATAGAGGGATGGAGGGTGGAATGGAAGGATGGATGGGATAGGCTTTCTTATGATTTTCAGGCACAGAGAAAACAAAATGGCTGCTACTGAATTGCGTCTGCTGTGTTGGAGTTCAGCGTCGACCCATGGAAGGGCCTCGCTGGTCGACCCGTGGAAGGGCCTCGCTGGTCGACCCATGGAAGGGCCTCGCTGGTCGTCCCTGCGTCGGTTCCTCGCGCCATCATCGAGCTGCCGCTGACATCATTGCAGCTGCAGGTCGCTGTGAACATGCAAAGTGCATTTAGCAGCAAAACTGAAAACCAGAAACAAAAGCGTGACGATTGTCACCTTAACGAGCCGCAGAAAGCTGCTGAGGAACGAAAATGAAAACGGAGCCGCTGGAGACATTATGTGGGCCACATGCAGCACGAGCAGCTTAATCTAATTACACGCAAAGAGGTGTGTAGGAGAGGAGTGTATTGTCTGTCTGCCTGAGGGGACGGGGGTGGAGGGAGGCTCTTGCTGTCGTATGTTTGAGGCTTATGGGATGAGAAATGCCGGTTCGCAGGCCTCGTCTGTGCGGGACCAAAGCTCTGGATCCCGCTGCACTGACTGGATTAAAGGGAATATACATTTGTTTTCCTGTGAATGTGTTGATTTCAAATGCGGATGAAGGAGGACGGATGTTTCATTTAATAAGCTCTTATTGTTTGCAGCCGTTTGCAGATTGTTTTCAGAGCAGGAGGAAGGTGAGCTCGGCCCATTAGCGTTCCATTTGTTGCTGACTTCAGGATTAAAATGCCTCCTATCCTCAATCCTCGATTCCTTCCCTTGTTCTTCTTTCGCTCTTAACAGAATCTCACACTCAGCTCCTTTTTTCCTTCGTCTTTGTTCTTCTCTCCCTTCAGCCACTAAATTGATTTGAGGAACTGAATGTTGGGGAATCTAATTAAATGCATCCAATTACAAAGTTGGCACCATTACGAGGGTGAACCTAAAAACTGATGGTCTGGATCTCAGGAAACGACTGAAAGTTTGAGTGTGCATTTCTCACATGCTTTAAAGGATTCATGAGAGGGATTTCTGTATCCATGGAGAGGTCATCTCACAGTTTTTCATTTCATTTGTTGATGTCGGGCCACATTGTGTAACATTGTGCAGTCTTTAGGATTCTAATCTGAACCCCGCGTCTCTGACGGAGAAAAAAAGGACAGAATCTGGAAAATGTCGATTTTAATGTTGGTTAAAAGAACACATTTTAAAAGCCACCCCTTGGTTGGGTTAAAGCCTGAAAGATGCAGAGACCTGACGCATCTCTGAGGGCTTCTCGCTGCTTCAGCCGGGAGCGTTTCAGCGGCTCGGGTCAGGAGACCTCCCAGAGCGTCCGGGCTGGAGCCGGCCTGAGACCACCTGTGATGGTCTTGAATAAACTGGGAGAGCACAGAGCGCCGCAGCCCTGCCAGTTTTAAAGACAGTGACCCGGATCCACACCAGGTGGTTTCTCACTGGCTGCAGGTGTACTGATGACCACCTGATTGGATCTACTGCTTCTCCTCATTTTGGAATCTTATTTTTCACTTTTTGGCAATCTGCTCACTCTTGTTTACAAAATTCAGTTGCTGCCAACTTGATATTTTTTCACCCCACGGTCAGACAGACTTGAACCAGAACCTGCAGCAGGTGGAGAACTGGTTCTGCAGAGCAGAACAAGGACTGCGGGCAGGTCCTGCAGCTGGAGACAGGAGTCCCTCAGCAGAGCCTGGAAACACTGATGCTTGCTGGGGGTGGCTCGGGCTCCACAACACGCAGTGAGCTTCAGTCGGGGCAGAAAAGGTTCTACTGCAGAACATATTTGTGCAATCTGTCAGAATTATTCAAGTGTGTGCATTCAAATGCAGATTCATCACGTATTTATATTGATTTTAATGTGAACTTTAGTCCTCAAAGCTGCTGCTGATTGGCCCACAGACGCCTGCCTGATGCCCCCCCCCCCCTATAACAGGTGTATTGGCAGTTTCCTGAGAAACCACATGCAGTATATCACATCACAAAGATGAAGCCTGCATATTAGAAATAATTCAATACGTTATGTAGAAATTAAATTAGAATATGAGCGCCTGAGGCAGCATTCCTCTCAGCATAAAGCAATCACTGCTTAAGGAAGTGTTCAAATCGAGTAATTCAAGACCTGAAGAAGAACCAGAATATGTAAAGTCCACTTTTCAGATCTGATTTTTCTCTGTGTGCAGCTGCTGTGTGTTTAACCGTCTTCAGCTGCTATAAACTGCATATTTCTGCACATTTCCAGCTCCACTGGGTTCGACTAGAGTAGCTTTGCTTAATTCAAAGGCTCAGGTGGTCCATATATCTCGTACTGGGCCTTGGTAGCGCCTCAATTCACTCATTGTCATGTCATTGTTCACTGTTTTAGCTCCTCCCCTTTAAGCTAGCTTTCTCCTGATTGGCTGCCCCTTGTAGACAGAAAGTTTGGACAGCAGGTGGGTGGGGCCTTTCTACCTGATACCTGAGATGACCATATTTGGGAATAGCTACTGTTTTATATATAAATGTGATTAACTAGGCTCACATTAAATGAAATGTTGACCTCATTTGACTGAAAGGAGCTTTCGAGCGATCAGATTCCAGGATTATCCAGGATTTGTCCAGGAATAGTCTGCCTTTGAGCAAACTATTCAAATTTATTCAATTGACAGAATTTTTTAAAACCTTAAACCATAAAAACATACTTTTGCTATCCTGGGGTACATTTTAAAGCAGAGTAATCCAAAATCTTTATGTTTTAAGCCAACAGAGAGCGACCCTCAGAAGTTCTGTCCACATAAATGCTCAGCTATCCCATGAAACTGTTAAATATGCATGGAAATGCCCCGTGGAGCAAGTACTTGTACATTTACATTAAAACGGGGAGAATTTCACGGCTTGAGCTGGGGCAGTGTTGAGGCAGGGGCACCTCTCCGGGAGGGTTGGAAAGCTCCCTCGGGACGGAGTCGCCGGATTTAGCAACAATTAAGCGGATGCACTCGGAGCTGTAAGACCACAACACAGCGTTCCTTCCTGCTTTAAAAGTTCCCCTCCAAGCAGCTCCGTGGTCAAGAAACCCGCCTCAATCTAAACTGCTTTATTAGGCAGGAATCTCTCAGGAACGAGAGATGGAGGGAGACGAGGACAAAGGGAAGATGAAGGCTGTGCAATAACAAGGCCAAGTGAGCAACGATGACCTCAGCCAAAATATGTCTGCGTCATCACCACCTTATTAAAGCTCGCTTCAGGGAGGCAGGCGAAACTGGAGGTGTGCAAAGTACAAAGGAAATAAATGCCAAGAATGAATGTGAAGAAATTTCAAGAAACGCAAACGCGATAAAAGAGAGAGAGAGGTGAGCGGACAGAAGAGCCACCAAATGTCCTCCGGCAGCTGAATTTCATCTTCGCCTCCTCGCGTTTGAAGGACAGGCGTGCTGAATTTTGTGGAGAGCCAGTTTCTGGGAAGGTGGGCGTTTTTCCCAAAGTTTCAAGTGCAGCACTTCCTGCAGATGTGACAGAGCTGAAGTTAACTTTATGAAAAAAAAGCTGCAAAAGTCGACACATGGACGGGAGGAGTTTGTTCTTCTGAGAGATCTGGTCTGAAAATATCCTCATTTCGATCTAGTTGATGACGACGATCCTTCCACTGCGGTCACAGGAGGTGAAACGCCGCTCCCAAAATATTCATCAGTGGGAAACCATAGCTGAGGGAATGCTGCAGGGTGAGTCCATCAGATCAAACACTGAGTCGGCATCTGCCAGCTTGTTCCAAAAGAAGAATGTAAGAAGCTGAAGCAACAAACTGCAGCGAGAGCACCGACTGATCCTCAGACTGCCATTGGGGAGCTTGTGTGTGCTGGGACTGCGAGGATTCCTTACCCGAGGGTTGAGCTGCAAAGCAAGATTCATGCATTGGTGACTTTGTGTCAGTTTATTTTGGGCACAAACTAAAGCGCCCTTCACGTCTCCTTCAGCGGGCTGTGGGTGGAGTCGGAGCTCAATGCTCCAACTGAGCAGTAAAATTCATAAGATTAACGATGTCCTGCAGCCCTGCTTGACTTATTTGGAGCATCAATACCTTCTCTCAATGTTCTCAGTAGATCCGACCCCCCCGTTCCTCTGATGCTGCCTCCGACTAACGTGAGGGAGTGAAACGCTGTGTCAGCTGCAGTCTGTGCAGCGCCATCACTGCTCTGCACCAGATTTGACTCATTTCTACATAAACTGATGCAGAAAATGATGTTTAATGTGTTCCACTCAAATAAAACCATTAGATTAATAATAATAATAATACAGAGCATTTATGTGCTTGATGATTTATTACTGACGTTCCTACACTTAAAGTATGTTTTCGTCAATTATTTAATGTCTTCTTCATTATTAGTATTATTATTATATTCAGCTGCTTCACTCGCTCTGTCCCGTGTCCCGGGCATCATCTGTCACTTCTGACTCCAGGTTATTGCTCATGTGCAGCATCAGCTTTGATTCCTGCCGCTCTCTGACCACGAAGATCCAGCACGGAGTTCCAGCCAGTTTTCCATCACTGTGCACCTGAGAGCACACAAGTCCAGATTAATCCAGCCTTTAATGCAGCCGTGCTTTACAGATGAGCGGCTCGGCATTAAGAACATGCTCTGTGGGGTCCTATATTTTCTATACTGTCCACAGCATCTTTCTGAAAGTTAATCAGTGCAGAAGAGTCAGTGTTTGTGTGTTTGTTTGTGTGTTTGTTTGTTGTGTCCTTTGCAGGAAATCTGAAAACGAGGACAGCTGTAAGAACACACTCAGTGAATGTGTGCGCAGGAAGAACAGGAAGACTTGTTTGGTGTTAACGGCAGTTTAAAAGTGCAGCAATGCCCCCCCGTCCCATATCATTTGGAGGTGCATTCATTTAGATACAAAAATCTGGAGTCTCATTTTCAACATATAAGTGAAACACCGCCTGAGGTTAGCTTCACGCAGCACGTCTTTGGACCAACGGGCAGGAACGGTCCCCTCAAATCGAGCTCGTGGGTGTGAAACCCACCTGCAGCCCTCAGACACGGCCCTGCTCACAGCTGCTTTGCTGCCACACTTCCAGCATGTCCTTTGAATTGGTCATGCAAATAGAAGCCTATTAAAAAGCCATTAAAGGCTCTAGGTAATTGGGTTCCTCCTTCACAAGTCGAGCGGCGTGAATGAGGCTATTTTTAGTCTGTTAATCTAAAAAATGAAAGCGGGTTTCCTGCTTACACGAATGTTTCTGAAATCAAACTTGGGGAGTAATCAGTTTCCAACACGGGGCTTCTTATCAGTGATCCTTCACCGTGGGACCGCATGACACCGAGCTGCCTTTACCCGGCGTGGAAGCATGTGTTCTCTCCTTAACGCAGTCAAGCTCTTCTTCTTTTAGCCTTTACCGTTCACTTTATTCTCTCGGTGTACTCACGCTGTAGGTTAGCGATGAAGCTGACAGCCGTGTACGGTTTTTTAACGTTTCCCCACCGCGGTGTGCCCACAGATGACAGCTGTTATTACTCAGTGAACAATAAGCCAACAGTCAGCGCTCCTGAACGCTGCCTAATATAGCCGCCGCTTCACTGTCGCTCCTCAACGAGGAGGAGGCGTTAGGAGGGGGAAAGTTGAGGAGAAGGTGAGGAGAGCAGGATGTGAGGTGACAGGAGGCAGGAACAACACAGAAGAAGAGAAGGAGATGCAAGGAGGCGGCCGCTGCTGTACATCAATATTAAACACATTCAGAGTTGAAGGTCTCGGTTCTCTGAGAAGAGGAGGCTCGTTTTTGGAGAAGTGTGAGACTGTGTGTGTGTGTGTGTGTGTGTGTGTTGATGAACCCTCCTCAAACAAACCTGTTTAACGAACCACAGAGACACACAGCGCTGTTTCATGGTCCTGATGGTCTCTGACCGTCAGCGCTAATGACAGGTGCTGTGTGATAGGTTGATTTTTGTTATTGTATGGATTATTAATCAATGTTCAGTCGCCAATTAAATAGCCATGGTCAAACATTAAATAATTCATGTGAAAAGCTTCAGTTAATCGGTGATCGATTTGTTGAGTCTGTTGATGATGTGCTGTGTTTGATTAGTTATGCCTTCGGCTGCAGGAAGGGGGCGCTTCGGTCGCGATGCCTCATTCTCAATGAAGCTGCTGAAAGGGAAGCATTGCGTCCGAGCATCTTTACTGATTTGTTCCCCCTTTTCAGGGTGTAACAGGTGCACCATGATGGACATGTGACCTGTGCAGGGTATACCTCACCACTCAGGATGAGCCAGTGGATGGCTGTATGAAAGCTGTTCCTGCTATGAACACACCTCACTGCAAAGTAAAATGTGTTTTTAAAACTACACAAACCATGTTATCAGTCACATAACTCAACTAAAGATGCCCAAGAGGCTAAAGGTCCTGTTTCCTGATTCCAGTTGGCTCAGGTGAAGCAGACACAAACCCAGCCTCCTCCATCAGACCGGCAGATGGAGACGTGTGATTGGTCCCTGCAGAGAACACGTCTCCACTGCTGCCGTGGCGGCGTGCTTTACACCATTGCATCCAACGCTTGCACTGCATCCTGTACATGAGGGAAGGCTTGGATGCAGCTGCCATGGAAACCCATCCCATGGAGCTCTCTCTGTTCTTGAGCTGATCTGAAGGCCACATGAAGGCTGGAGGTCTGCAGTGACTGACTCTGCAGATACTTGGTGACCTCCACCTACTATGTGCATCAGCACATTGTGTTGTTGTTCCCAATCACTTTCACTTTGTTCTAATCCCACTAACAGCTGACTGTGGAATATTTAGCAGTGACTGGACTTGTTGCTATCACGGTACCACGCTGGAACTCACTGAGCGACCCATTCTGTCACTGATGTTGGTAGCAGCAGTCTGCATGCTGAGGGGCTGGTTTATACACCTGGGGAAGGAACTGGAACACCTGGATTCAGGGCTCTGGACAGTGAGGGAATATTACAGTGTTTGACCTCTGGGGCTAAACAGTAGTGGAAAGCTGTACTTCCTCTAACAGCCACTTAAGGCTGGCTCTACAGACTCATGTTAAAACTTTACAATAGAAATAAACATGTTAACAATTAAAATATAGTTTGTTCCTGATGGACAGTTTCATAATGACTCTATGATGAGCTCACTTGTTATATATAACTCATCGACCTGGATACTCGCGTTGGGGGTGTGGCTGCTTTACCTGTTGGGCATTCCAGCTCAGGAGTCGGTCAGTCTGCTCCTTCATCATATGTATGGAAGCTTCCTCCCGCCACTAAAAAGAAAAAAAAATCTTCATCCGTTACTCAAAATTTTGAGTCATTTTCTCGAATTTTTGAGTTTCTTGAAATTTTGACTTATTAATTCAAAATTTTGAATAACTCAAAATTTTGAGTTAATAGGTCAAAATCTCAACTTAGCGCTGCCCACCAGGAAGCTCCGTGATCCGTGCACCATTTCCTGTCAACCGGAAGCCGAAGATACGAGCTGTCCAACAGATGGACTGTTTTTGGTTAGATGATATTTTGACGGTCAAAAACATGCCGACAATTTGTTCACGTTAGCTAGAAACTGCTAGCTCACTGATGCTGTGGCGACCCCATTTTGAGTGCGCATCCACTGGCGGCCTCTGCTTCCGGGTAAAAAGCAAACGACCTCTTCCTGATTGGTAGCACTGAGCCGAAATTTTGAGTTATTATCACAAAAATTTGAGATACGAACCTCAAAATATCGAGAAAAGGATTCAAAATTTCAAGAAAGCAACGTAAAAATTTTGAAAAAAGTAACTGTCGATTTTTTTTTTTGTGGTGAAAAGAAGCTTCCATGTATGTGATCCACTCCACGTGGATTATTATCACATTCAGGCTCACAGGCCGTGAATCCATGAGAATCCTTTCAGGAGGAAATAGACCCCTCTCTGGAAACAGGTCCGTGCTCAGATCCTCACACTTTGCTTTTTCCTGCTTCCAATCCAAGGAACTTCAAGAAATAATTGTTGGCTTGGGGCCTAATACCTGTGCTGTTATTAGAAGTCTTTGCACTAAAATGCAATGGTGAACATTATGTGGACCCAGAGGAAGCCACGCCCCCACAGGATGAGTAAACAGGAGTAACACACACACACACACACACACACACACGAGGAAGGATGCTTTTGCTTATGAGCACTCGTCAGCTGCGCTCAGAAGTCTGTTTTATGGCTGTTGTAACCAACAGAGAGGGTGAAAGTGAAACTGCAGCGAGGCATCGTGGGAGCTCGAACGGGGAGAGAAGAAAGGGAAATAAATAGGGGGGGGGGGCAAAGAAAAAAAACTAAGGGAGGGGCTGAGAAGGGGAAAGAAAGAAAGAAAA
>VUQK01039948.1:7160-29430 GCA_015106715.1 Bujurquina vittata
CGGCCGACCCCTTTTAATGAGGGCTTAAATTCCCCCCCGTTCCAGTTTTTTTATTTATTCTGCTTTCTCCTTCTTCCCCCCCCCCCCCAGCAGCTGTTGTTGCATACGTCCCACTTCTGCTGTTTCTTCCTAATTACCACTGACTCTTAGCCAGTCTGCTACTTTTTAAATTTAAAGCTCAAATAAAACTAAATGAAATGAAATCAGACTAAACTAAACTAATCTGGTGTTTTGCCTCCACTTCATCCTGTCTTACCTTTCTCTGCTCTGTTCCACCTAAATTGTGAAGGATTTAGGGAGCAAAGAGCGTAAAACAAACCGATCAAGTTGGTCTCAGGTGGTGGGCTCTAACCGCAGGAGGGGGTCATGCCGAGTGGCTGCATTAATGAGTTTTTTGAAGCCGTCATTTGGTCTAATGAAGGCACCAGACAGCTGTTGGCTCTCAGAGGTAACCAGGTGAAGCTGGTTACCTCTGTGAGCCGACATGCCTCCATCACATTACCAGCCCCCCCCCCCTTTGTTCCCTTGCTTTCATCTTTTCCACAGCCACTTTCCTGCATCTGTGCGATTGCTGCGGACAGATTTGAAGACATCATGTTGATTAGTGTCCAGTATTTGATGCCTTTCCACTGAGCACAATAGAGGGTTTTATGCAGATTTATGCAGTATTCTAAGTTATAAGAAGCATTGCTTCTAGACTTTCAGAGTATTATTTAGCATTATACAGTATTTAATGCTAAAATCTATTAAAGAAAATCCTCTTCAGATAGTATGCACTTGTGTTCTCTGTATGGGCAGTGTTGTTAAAAAGTCTGCGTATAACTGTCTCTTTGTTCTTAGAGGACAAAAAAAATCACAGCAAGATTGATGAAGATGACGACCAGATTGTCACCACAGACCAAATAAGAAAAAACTGTCGATCGACCCGGCAGGGATGGGAATTGGTGGTCAGTGGGGAAAATCGGTCTTGGCCGGTCACAGTGGGGGGGGAAAAATCGGTGCATCGCTACATAAAACAGGTCACACTTCAACAGGGTTACATATAGCATTGATCAACGTATGCATTTATTTGTTTATTTCTTCAAAAAGCGAGAAACTGCTAAGAAACAGGCATTACTGTCTGTCAAGTGCAGAGTGGAGCCAAAAACCTGAATGCAGGACAAAAGAAAATCAGTCCTCATAATGACATCCTGAGCTGGGGAACGCTTTGCTGTTTTTGCTTAGAAATTTACTGTAATCCTGGAAATGGTTATTTAACAAATTTGTGGAGCTGCTCTGAGAAGCAATGGTCTGTCTGTACCAGTGTAAGAAACAAGTGTTCCAGCACCAAAACGGCCTGTTTCAGCACTCGGATTGCTTGGCAGGTCCATTAAAAGACAAAAGTATAAATACAAAAGTTTCAGATACTGAAGGCAGCCACACAGATGAAGGCTGAACACATACAGATCCTGATGTGTGTGTTAATGTGGAGCACTTTGGAAAAAAAAGTGCATGATAGTGAAAGTATGACAGCAGGAAGTTTGACCCGGGTTTTTTTGGTTTAGCTGCAGATGAGACGACAAATGACTAAAGTTACATAGTAAGTTGTTGTTTGTAGTATGAGAGCAGGGCTTTTCCTACAGAAGTCTTTTTAGTGCCTCCCACATAGTTTCTGACCTTCCTCCAAAGGAAAATCACCAGGATTTTGATTAAAAATATAACCACCTTTTTCTTTTTTTTTTTAAGTCAGGTGCTGTCATGGCAGCAGCTGTTTTATCTCTAGTCATGAATGACGACCGGCTGAAATAACGAGTTCAGCTTGATGAATGTACACATGCATTTCCTCGTGGCAGCAGCTTGCTGTGTCGCTACCAAAGCTGAGCCCAGCCCAGCTGCTGTGCATTATGGACCCACCCTGGGTTGATGCGGCCTCGGTGGAGATGTAAATGCCGCTCTCTAATTGCATTTAAAAGACTGGTAGCTTGATTACCAGTCTATGATAACCTCTTGTTTCATTTAAATCTTTTAGATTCATATTTAAACATACCAAAGAAACTGACTTTCATCTTCACCACTGATCGAAATCAGAAGAAATCTTTTCCTGGCAGGAAAAGGAGGACTGATTACAGGTAGCCACAACTGTTTGACTGTTCATAAACTATGCACACACCTGAGGTGAATTTTCTAGGTTTCAATGCCAAAGATGTAGCAGAAGAAGAGGTTGGATGAAGCTGCGCTGTTTCCATAATCATTCAAAGGTTGCATAGTTACAGTTTTGCCCTCACAGTTACTTTGCAGGCAGTTATTATTGACATTATTTTATTAAGTTTGCATGGACTATTGATGCAGTGGCTTCTTTTAGTAAAGCTGGAGTCTTTTGGTTCATTATTCGATGCACTTCAGTTTCCCTTGAAGATACAAAACCAACTTCTCACGGAATCTGGGAAAATCGTTAATAGTTAAGAGAGGTTCTCATGTGTTTCAAGGCTAGACTGATCAGTTTTCTCTAGCCTCCGTATTGACCTGCAGTTATCCTCCTGGCAGCCTGTGCTGTTGGTTACGGCATCTTTGTGGGAACCCCTTTATTAGCTGATTTATGGCTCCCCAGATTGCTGCTGCTGCTGCTGCTCTGAGCAACACCGCTTCACAGGTTACATGCGAAGCTGGTGCTTACGTGAGGTTACGCTGCAGGAGCGAGTGCACACTCTGCAATCGGACGTTCTCTGGCTTTAAGGAGAGCGCCAGGAAGATTTCTTGCTTGGAGGGCTTCCTTGCTGCTTTGGCTCCTGTGATGTTGAGTTGGCGGTGGTTGGTACCAACCCCACCAGGAGTAATGCTTTCAGTCCCTCTGGGGCTACAGAGCCTCAAAGTGTATGCACTCGCCTGTGTCTCATAGCAGGCTCATAGTCAGTCAGCAGGAGGTGGCAGGGAGGTGGGAACATGTTAAAGAGTGGACATATATTTCACAAGTCGTATGCACGATCTAGAATGAGGAACATAATATTTGCACTTTGAATTGTTACCATTCTAAAGAATTTTCCAATTAGGGGATGAGTTCCATCATGTGATGAAAGTTACATTTTAAATGTAAATACAAATTTTGCCAAAAACATGACAAAACACTTGAGAAACAAAGATGAGTTTGACTCAAAGTATATCACATTTTTATAGACATTTTATTCTGCACTTTACACGTGGTAGAAATAGTTTCTAAAAGCTCTGAGCACGGTTGGGCAGAACTGCAACGCCATTAGAAGAGGAACGCTGGGGGATTTTCCCAGGACTCTTGCTGATCTCAGATGCGCTCAAAGATGGAAGTTCCTCATCCCGTCCGCACATGCAGGAACTTAAACCTTCAGCTGCCATGTTTAGGTGGCTATTACATAACTGGCGGGATTTCAAATGTAATTCCGGTGTTGAAGAGGGACTGCTGTGGTAAATGTTTGATGAACTACAAGGCACTCTGTCCTGCCCACCCCAGACATTTGCAAGGCTGCCTGTGGAGGAAAGGGCTTTTTAAAGAGGCTCCCATCTCTATCAGGGGCAGGTGGAAGCCCTCGGGTGCGTATGAATCATAGGGAGGTTACCATATCCCTACAAGTGTGTGTACTTCTGCTTCCAAACACACACACACACACACATACGTAGTTGTGTGCTGTCTTTCATAGACTCTTGAGACATTCTCTTTTTTTCTTTCACTGCATCTTGTTTCCTGCCTCCATGCACACTCCTCTGGGAGACAATTGGGTACAGTTTTCTCTTTATTGGACATTTATCTCATTTGGCAGGTGAAGTTGCCCACTTCTCACTCCTACGCAATTTTCCAAACTATCTGCCAGTCATAAAATGCAGCCTCGGTATGACTGGGCTCAAGTTCCATCGCTTATTATCATTTATTCAACATCTGAAAGCTCCCAAAGGGCCGGTGGGCGTGCCCTGACAGAGAAGCAGCAGAGCGTAGCGTTTTACCATCTGGGTAACACTGGGATCAGCACAACACGAGTGCCGGATCTAGATGCATCACAGGCCATCAATGGCTTCGAGACGCTCGCTGCTTGTCACACAGGACGGGACGGGCGACAGAGCGCTCACCCTGCAGCTAGCTTCATAGCAGCAGGCTCGCTTCCCTTTCTTCCCCTGCAACTTTTGTTCCCTGTGAGCCGCGCACAATGTGGACAAAATCATGCTGCTGTGCTTATTGCAGCTCAAAGTCATGCGCCACGCAACGGCTGTCTCTTTTAAGAGTCAGTATGCACCCCGTAGTGTTTAAAAGTGGCTGTGAAAAGTTAGACGTTTTTTATGTTGACCTCAGCAATCATGTTGCAGCTTTAATTTATGTCAGTTCCAACAGATTCCAGTAATGGCGGTTTTACAGTGGGTCATGGCATGCAGAAGCCCATGAAGCATCCAGACACCGCCATCCTTCTGAATGTTGTGTAGTTGTAAAGTGGTTCCTTTGACCCAGTCAGTAGTGCTTTTAAGATATTTTCATGCGCTTTACGCTCATATTAACCTGAAGAAGAAGCCGTGTCTCTTCTTATGCCTTTGCCAGTCCCCACACTTTACAAATGTGTCTTATTTCAATTCTCATAATCTGTTAATTACAAGCTTTTAATAAACTGTATGTTTTTATTTTAATTTAAAATGCAGATGGAACAATCCTGGGTATTTATTATAGACAAACATGTTAATTTATCACATTGGTTTATGGTTTTACTTTAGAATCAGAATTCGTTTTATTAGCGAGTAAGAATTTGAAATTCTTGGTGCTATCAGATACTGTTGACCAGGTTACTTGTATTATTTAGCCTTTCTGGTTAGCTCCATGAAAGCTTTATGAAGTTCTAATGTAATGTTTGGCGGGAGCACAAGCTTAGGGAATAAGTGCAGGGTTCACTTTAGCCCCTTGGGTTGTTGTTGGACCTCTGACTGCTTCCTCCTGAGACCTCAGGGCGCTGACACAGAGTACACACCACGAATGCCCCACCTTCTGACGTAGCATGCCAGGTCTCCCTTTCCTTCTTCTGAGCTTGAGCTGCTTCTTGATTTCCTTTTACACCGGTCTTAGGCGTCTGTGACTTGTCATCTTTATTTGAATATTTAATTCCTTCAGAGCTGGCTGAAGGCGGCGAGCATCTGCTCTGTGATGGAACTCTTCAGTGCATTTATCCCTACCCGTGCAGTGTGGGGAATGTCATGTAAATTTGATGGCAGCTTCCACAGTTGCTTCTGGCACTCGGGGAGAGTGCAAAAAAGTGAAAAATGGCCTCTTTTCTGCTGTTTTTTCCTGTATGTTTAAAATATAAATGGGCTCCACTCTAAGCTTGCTTTTTACTGCCGCAGTACGACTGGATGAAGTGGTAATCAAGTCAGCGGAGGATTCTCAGTAAACAAGTCGTCAGGGTCAGAATGGCAGTTAATGAGGGGAATTTTAATGATGTAATACGTTTCTAGTTGCACTTTATTTGTTCAAGTGGGAGAGTTGTGTAATTAATTTTTATGTTAATGGAACTCTTTGAGGTGATTGTTGTTGTGATTTGACACTATAATTAAAATTGAATTGAACTCTTTGTTTTCTCCCTCTTTTAGGAACCTGCTGGATAGAGACACGTTCTCCAAGTCTGATCCAAGTGAGCCTCTCGCCTATCACTATCTCTGTCACACACATGTGCGCACAAACAGATCAGCACAACAGCTCCCAGCAGACCTAACACGAACACACACACTTTATATATATGTATATGTGTATATATATAAATGTATGTGTGTGTGTGTGTATGTGTGTGTATATATATATATATATATATATATATATATATATATACACACACATACACACACGCACATACATATATATAACGCTCTCATGCACGTGTGCATGTGGAATTTAAATTCTACAGACAAACACAAACATCCACCCCGTGTACGCAGATTTTGTACTGTACAAACACAGGCTTGCATGCACTACACAAGGACACACACACCCTGCCTCGCCTGTGTGAATCAGTAGACATTTGCATATGTCAGGGGTCGTATTCGTCACTGTTCTCTGCTCCCAATGTGAGTGAGGGGAACCAGATCTTCTTCACACACACACCAGCCACTTCCCTCCTACAGACTATACGGCTCACATGCACACTCTCCACTCAACTTGATATCAGGGGTTCAATTTGGCAACTGGTCCAGTGGTTTTTAAAGGCCCAGTCTGCAATCCAGCAGTGATGTGCCTCGGTAGAGAGACATTAGGAGGAGGATTCAAGTTTTCTTCTCGTAAACGTGCAACTGATTTCTCATTTCAGGGAATGGTTTTATGTTTAGGCAACTTCTTAGCATGCGTGTTCTCTACCAGACCTTAATTCCTTTTTGATACAGACTGAAACAAATCATCACCTGAGCACCAACGAAAACCAGACAATAGCCTGACCAAACAGATAAACTTTAACAATGCTATTTGTTCTTTATATCTCATAGACTGTCACACTGGAACCCAAAGTGTCTGTAATTTTAATCAGTAGTAGGAATGGAGATGTCATCTTTAGGTGTACAGTACAAATACACTTTTTGGTTGGGCATCAAGAAAGGGTTGCTTCATTTAAATAGGTACTGCAGTGTGTATTTGGATTTAGAAAAGAGGAACAAAGGGGGGGGGGCAGTTGCAGGTTCCTATTTGGGGGCTTGGTCGGGGACTGGGGCTATTGCTATATTAATGAAAATAACTTGTATAATCTGGATATTACGAACAAGAGTGCGCAAATATTGGTTTGAATCTTCCTTAGGCTTAGCTAAATAAAATTAATGATCTGAAGCCCCGCTCACACAGGCCTAGAGGCCAGTCGGCAACCCCCCCGCAACCAGCGGTCACCAGGAAAATTTCCGCATGGCATGTAGCGGTGTCCAGAATTCACAGGGATTTTTAGGTTGTCACAATCTCATGGTGCTGTGTGACTTTAGCATTTTATAAAACTGTTTCATGCCCAACAAGCCAAATCCAGCGACTAGAGACAATTAAGTTATAAACCTGCTGGTTTATCAAAAGGCTACAAAAAGCTACAGTAGTAAATTAAAAGTATCCTTTGGGTATGAAGGATAGGGATATCACTGAAACTGGTACTTAAGGGTACCTTGCTTTACAGAAATTCTGAAAACACGATGGTACTTCAGTAGTGTCGGAATTGACTTTTTAGACGTTTTAGTTTGAAGATATTATGCATGGTAATATTGTATCAATACAGAGACACCAAATATCGATATTTTATTAAATACATTCAAATAAACTGGGAATACTGCGAACAAGAGGGCTCATCTCATGCACCCCTGTTCTGAGATACCGTTAGCTGAGGAGACTTGCATCAACTCGACTCAACCGAAAAACTATCTCAACACTGGACACACTTAGGCTGACAAAGCTACCTCAAGCTTAATGGCTCCGTCACACCACTAAAAACCCCATACAAAAAAACAATACAAATAAAAAAAATCTGTGGCTGCCTGTGATTGCACTGAATTTTTTTTCACATTCTGCAAACAGTTGCAACTTGTGGTGACTAAATGGGTGCCCAGAACTTGAGGGTGTTGCACACTCACGACCACTTTTGATTGCAAGGCGATTGCACAGGTCGCCTGATAGGAAGCGACCTTTCCAACTGCACCACTCAGAGATTGTTGAAGGTTTGCAAACCCAATTGCGATCTAATTTCTAAATGCCGACAGATTGCCAGCATGTTGGCGTTTGCATGTTTTAGTTTAATGGGAATTTCTGTTAAACCTGAATTTCAATCTATGTAGATTTTTCGATTTATTACAGTTAATTGCTGTAATTATCAGAAATAGATTGCATGTAATTGCCAACTTGACCCCATTCAGTCGCAGACTGATAGCAGGCTGATAGCAGGCTGATAGCAGGCTGATAGCAGACTGATAGCAGACTGATAGCAGGCTGATAGCAGGCTGATAGCAGACTGATAGCAGACTGATAGCAGACTGATAGCAGGCTGATAGCAGGCTGATAGCAGGCTGATAGCAGGCTGATAGCAGGCTGATAGCAGATGAACTTTGCCTTATGGAATCATTTATGACAGGTTTTAGTGACGGTGTTGGTATGTTCAACAATCTTATTATGCAGCAAAACAGTAACTGAAGTGAGATACCCCTATCTTATTGGATAAAACAGATGCTGACAAAGTTTAAATTTGAGGACATAATTTGCATTTGAAAACAGGTGATAAATTGCAGTATATGTTATTGCAATACTCAGGATTTTGCAAAATGTTTTAAAAAATTGCAATATCATATCATGAGTGAAATATTGTGCTAATATCGTTGTTGTGGGGTGCCCGGTGATTTCCACCTCTAGAAACTACGTAGCTTTATTTTTCTTAATGTTGCAAACTTGCATGGAATTTAGCCTGGGAACGTGCTGAGAACAGATCCTCTCATACCCAGGCTCACGTGCCCAGGCAGCATTAGGTAATCCATTTCCTTGTTGTTTTCATCTGTCATTCCTGCTTTGCGTTCACTAGCAAACTGTGATAGTCCTGTCTGTTAGCAGCCCGCTAAAAATGATCAGTGATTGGAGAAAAGGGCTTACTCTAAACTTATGAGAAATAATAAAAGTTAAAATAGTTTTTTATCCTCCTATGGTTTGTTTGGCACTCATTTTTTTTTTCTTTTCAGCTTAGTTTCCTAAATTTTTGCACTTTACCACCCAAGCGCTGCACAGCAAACCTAGTAGTGTTTCTCCTCGGTTGGTGTTGTGTGAACCCATAATTGATGAGCTTCCAGAATTGTGGATTGGACCTTTAAATGTCAGACAGTGGGAAAGGAGGATGAGCATCCCTGCGTTTATGCAAGGAGGCACTTGTGCTGCGTCCATGTCTCTGCTCTGCTGACAGCACTGGCCCCAGTCACACAGCATTAGACCGCATCGGCAGAGCCACGCACACACTCGCATGCACACACAAAAGCGCACACATCCAGGGCCTCAGGCAAGCTCACGTACCATATTCATATTAGCTCATAAAACTGAACAACAGTCCAGTGTTTCTCTTTGGTGCATGATTGTGTGCTTATCCCATAAGAGCCCACACCCATTTCTCCTTGAAGGAAAATTTATTCAGAATTTCAAAAATCTTTTTAATTAAAAACGTGTTCAAGAGAATTTTGAGAACATGTGAAACTGTGACACTCGTGTGGCTGTGTGTGTGTGTGTGTGTGTGTGTGTGTGTGTGTGTGTGTGTGTGTGTGTGTTTGTGCTCTTGTGCACAGGTTTTTAGAAATTTTGCTTCAGCAATTGGGGAAAAGCCATTAAGTAGACAGGAACACTATCAAAATATTCTCCATTGGTGTCTCTTACATTTAAAAAAGATGCCTTTGTCAGTCTCCTGCCTTCATCATTTACTGGAGCAATAGGAGGAGGTGAAAGGGCACTGATGGCGATATTGTGTGATCAATGGTTTTTCTCGCCGCACAATCACGTAGAGACCATGTGTCATCTGGTGCTTCATAGCAAGATTAAAGGATGACTGTATATTCAACCAGCTGAGCCCTAGCTCACTGCGTGCTGTTCACTGTGCAACATATACACACTCCAGAGTGACAGACTGCCAAAACACAGCAAGTCCGAACACTTCTGCAGCCGTGCAGGACACGGGAAAATTAGGACGTGGTTTTTGGAGTTTGAACTCAAAACCAGGGTGAAATCTGTGAGGTGATGAAAACAGCAAAAAAAACCATGAAATTTAAAAAAATGTTAGTATTAATGTAGAGTATCCTGACTCAACATTAATGCTTTTTAAAATGATCAAATGTCAGTTTTGTGGTGGATGCATCAGCAGATCAACCTGAAGATCTGATCAGGAAGATTTCAGCATCTTCACTACCAGAACGGATGGATGGTCACAAATGCTAATGAATCCATGATTGCGCTAGTCACGTGATTTCATCAGTTGATGAACGCTCATAAATTCACTCGGGCATAAATTTACAATTAATTAATGCAACGGTTAATTATAACCCATGTCCCCTCAGTGGAAGGTGTTGCCTTAATAATCAGATATTACGAGAATATGTCTCTGAATATGATAAAATGATCCTGTTTTGTTTATCTGCTGACAGGACCTTTTATTATTTTAGATTTATTTTGTGTTTAAACAGATTATGTAGTCATTTAGACAAAATATGTATTCCCATCTTCACCCTTAGTGCTCGTATGTATCCGTTCTGTGTTAACAGGAAGTTTCAACAGTATCAAGTGAGAAACTTTAATTATATGTAAATGTCTGCTTATTATACAATTTGTATATTATACGAGGCTAAGCGTCAGTCTAAGAAGTGTTGGTCCGAGTGGCTCTCTCAACCCTGCAAAGTTTACCAGGCTGTTTTACATAGTTAAGTAATCACACTGAGAGAGAAACCTGACTCAGCAAAACACCGTACATTCTCAATGCCATGGGGAAAAAATAATGAAAGAAAAAATCAGAACAATACTGCGCAGGTAGAGTTTATTTTCGTCCTTCTGGAGATTTGACTCTATATTTTTGTTGCCAATTTCATTGAGTTGTTAGTGTAGACTGCCACTGTTTGTGTAGTTGCTGGTAGACTTTTCTCTGCTTCATCCTGGACTTTAAAAGAAACGTGACATTTTTTTGGACACAAATAATTGACACTGTGTTAATGTTACAGATTTGGAGGACTGATAATTTAGCTGCTCCTATATAGATGTTTTTGTTTTATTATTAGCCCCGGCCGCTATCCACCGCCTTCATGATAACTTAACAGGCAGCTAATGTAGGTAAGTGCTTAGCATTAAACGGCTAACGTTAATGTGTGCACTGTTCATGTTTTTGATAACTGTTTAATACTTCAGTGTTATTGAAACAGGGGCTTTAGTGCTGCGTGCCTGCCTGCCTGCAGCGGTGCGAAGTTGTGTATCAGCTGGATGAGGTGAAGATTGGCATCAATACTGATGCAAATTACTATCTAATCCTATAGTCATGATGTTCACATAGTGAGCATCATTTTGGTTTCATTATGACGTGAAGTTAGCAGTTGAGTCCATAATATCATCAGCAAAGTGTTGACTGAGGTCACAAAGCAAGGCAACTGAAGATGAAGCTGAGAAGTTACCTCCTGCTGGCTGTTAAGAGCACTTTCACATTGGATCCTCAGAGCTGGAAACGACATCCATCTTTTATATACAGTCTGCATTTTTCAAATAATTGCAGTGCCCTTCTTCGGTAATGCCTCATTTTTCTTTACGTATTTATTTATGTATTTTTTTGCCACCATGTCAGTACGTTAAGCACTTGCTGAGGTCTGACCTTACTTGCTGTTTGGTGGCTTTGCGGGTGGTTTGATTGGGTGGAATTGAAAATGGATCCACAACTTAAGCGCTTAGTCAGCATTACTATTGCACCATTTAACTGTTCAGTGTTCAGTCAGATTTCAGAGTGTCTGCTCAGGCAAAGTTCTAGCGACATTTGATTACTCTCAGCTGGCTTCTTAGCATTGTTTGTTCGCTGTTAAATACTATTCGATCGAGCTGACTCTCTCCCGTCTCTCTCCCCTTCCCTGTTTCTAATTCAACAGTTTGTGTGCTGTACACTCAAGGAGTAGCCAACAGGGAATGGAGAGAGGTGAGTGCAGGGGTGGGACTGTGAGGGCACTGAATGGCAGCGGTGCAGCTTTTCAGCACATCACACTGAAGCGGTATAAACAGTAACGGTGTCTTCCTCAGCTTGTTTTTGGACCATTGTGTTAGTGTGAACAGGTTTATCCCAGCTCACTGCTGTTGTTTTTGTTGTCTTGTTTTAATGGGAGAATCCTAACTGTTACATTTCTATTCAGAAATGCATGAAAATGTTTGGTCACACTGCTGTCATTTGGTGGGTTAACCAGCAGCTTAGCGCATGCCATTTAAGCTAGAGGTTTTTGTGAGCCCCCTTTCAGGTTTCAGTGAAACGTAACCTGAGCAGTGTGGCCCCAGTTCTCTAGTTATATATATTATATTTTGGGGGGTTTGGACTGGGGATTTTTGTTGCTATGCAAAAGCTTGGTTTATAAGCATTTGTCATTTGGAGGCTGCCGGATGAACTCAGGGTCCTTTAAGACACAGCCCAATCTATGTGACTGCATCAAACTGGGAATAACAATGATCCATCCATCCATCCTCTTCCACTTATCCTGCTCAGAGTCAAGGGGGGCTGGAGCCTGTCCTAGCTGACACAGGACGAGAGGCATGAAAATGATCATTAACTGCAAACTTGATGGTGTTTGATGGCTGATTAAGTGCAACACATATTGAATAACATGCATTGGTAAAATGTGTGGGATTGGATAAAGCAGCAACCTTCAGGTGGAAAAATGAAGTTAACACAGAGATTACAAAAATTGTAGTTTATAGTGGCCACTTGAGATTGGCTCCCTGGAGCGAGTTAACCTACACAGACTCCCATTTTAAAACTTCAAGCTTTACAGCAGAAATAAATGTAACAAGCAGGTGCAAAACATTTGACACAAATAATCGAGTTTTGCAGAGCTCTGGCATGCCTGTGCATGGGTCTCAAAATTGTCTTAATTGCAACAAGAAGCATATTTTTAGACATGTGATTTGCAGCTTTGTTAATATTTCCCGATAGCTGCGTTGAGATATTCCCATCACAGTTTTGGGAAAGTCTTTTGATTCCGTTCACCTGAAATATTGTCCTGAAACATAAGTCAAACAGTAAACTACTAAATATCAGAAAATGTCACGTGACCAAGCTGCTGTTCATGAACTAATAGTCGCCTGTGTGGGTTTCTCATACACTCAGTCACTATTTTTCTCACACTTTCAGCTCAAGTTTGTGTAGTTTGTTGCAGGCTTGTATTTTCAGACCAAAATCATTTCCGTTCAGTCGTGCTGATAGCATTTCCTTAAATGCCTCATTGGCTCTCGCTGGCCACAGGGAAGCAGTTTTTTAACCATTGTCACATGTTGTGTATGTACTAAATGCGAAATGAAGACATGAAGCTGATGTGCTCATAAGCTGAAAGGGACCTTTGTGTGGAGTTTGTGCGTTCTCAGTGGGTTCTCCCCGGGTTCCTCCCACAGTCCAAAGACATGCAGTTAGTGGGCTAAGGTTCTAAAGTGGGCATAGGTGTGAATGGTTGTCTGTCTCTCTGTGTGTTAGCAGCACATCGACAGCCCCCCCCTCCCTGCAAGCCTGAAAAGGATAAGTGGAAGAAAATGGATGGACATAATTATAAATAATTCAGATTTTACTTGTTTTTTTTTGTTTTTTTTTTAAATTAAAGATACGATAGCGTTACACAGCGTGAAACAACTGAAATGTCTCCCACCCCACCCCCTTTAATAACTTTATCACCTCTATCATTTCACTTCCAGTTCGGTCGGACGGAAGTCATTGACAACACCCTCAACCCTGACTTTGTCCGCAAATTCATCCTTGACTATTTCTTTGAGGAGAGACAGAATCTACGCTTTGACCTGTAAGTTAACAACCGACTTATCCGTGTTAATGTGTGCGTGCGTGTGTTTGTTATTGTGTATTTATGCGTGGCGTGCAGGCATGGGGGAGAGTGGTGCTCTGCAGGGAGTGAAGTTGAGTTAGGACTGAAATATTCATGGTGTGTGCTGAGGGAGTTGTTCGTCTTCTCTCTTCTAAATAAAAGGCAAGTTTTCACCAGCATTTCCATTTGAAGTCATCCCATTTGTTCAGTGCTTTGTGACAAAATTGGGCCAGATGGCCATAGCCAATCGCACATTTATTTATTTTTTTGTCCACGCACCGTTTGTTGTTGGTTATCTCCTCTTGGATTCTACTAAGAAGACAAGTTTGTCCTCGTAGCAATATTTTAAGAGAATCAACATAAAACAGCTGCTTTTCCCCAACCTATATTTTTCTAGATGTGAAGTGCTATGCGGTGTACATAAAAGCCCTTAAGAAAGTAACAAATGACCTCCTTTTTAACAGCAGATGCAGAAGATTGCTCCGTCTTAATCCTTTTAGACCTAAGTGCATCGTTTGACACAGTTGATCATACAATTTTAATTGACTGCCTTAAGCACCGGGCGGGTATCTCTGGGTCAGCGCAGAGTTTCTTGGAGCTTACCGCTCAGATAGGGCTTATGTTAAAGGGGCAGATTTTTCACCTGCCACAGCAGAAAACAACCAACACCTCGCCTCAAGACCCGCTCATGTTCTCTCCCCCTTTTGTGCGTTTTATTTTGTCCAGCGTCGACAAAATTTGATGTTTGCGCTCATGAAAATTCAGAAGGTTTCCTGGTGCATGAGTTTGTGTTGTAACAATGCAACACGAATCTGACAAATCCAGAGATTTGATCCAAAAACTTGGCACCACTCCATACCTGCGATGGTGCGTGCTGTATTTTTGACTGACTGACTACATTGATCACACTCAATCTAATAATGATTTATAGGTGCAAAAACGGTGTGTGCTGACAGGTAGGACTGTTTCCAGGCTGCATTCATGAAAACTCTGACCATCCATGTTAGCTTGGGGCAATAGTGAGAGCATAGACTCTACTCGCAAGGAATTGTTGGTTTCAGCAGCAAAAAATAAACCAAACAAAAACTGAATATCAAGTTGGAAAACATTAAATTTACAGAATTCACACAGTTGTCTAAATGCCATTTTATTAGTAGTCTTCTAATTTTCTGGGAGGCACAATGAGGTTTGCTGCCTCAGTCACATTTACATTACAAAGATCTTTTCCCTGCACTCAAAAAGTGCCTTTTTTTGTTCATTGTTCAGTGGCTCAACAAGAAACAGGGACTGAAAATTAATTTAAAAGCAGCCAGTGTCCAAAGACCTTCACAACACCTGGATAAGGCTTTAAAAATGGCAGTAGGTGAAACTCTGGCTTCTCCTATGCAAAATATAAAGACATTATTGCTGGTAGCCAAGAAGCCGATAAATAACTGTGTTTGTGATGCATGAATCACAAGGCTAAAGTAGGCATCTCTTTAAATGTGCAAAGAATAAAAATTGCAATACAAAAAAAAAGTTGAATACAACTTATTTATTCCCCTGCTGAGGCTCTGCTTTCTCACTTTGTTTGTCTGACTGTCGAAAACAGAAAAACTACCACGTCAAGCTCCATGAAATGTGGTTGAGAGGTGGGACACGGGGAAAAAGAGCCCATCATAGTTCGCAGCAGGTCGGAATCACTTTTTTTTCCCGGTGAAACAACTGCAGGGAGACTTGCAGGGCTCTCGACAGAGCACTGCTCTCCAAGTGTCCTCATTATTAAATATTCCTCCTCCCAGCTGACGAGAGCCTCGTGTCACATTTGTCAGCAGGATGTCACAAAAAGTACCTGGCTGAATTTCATGAAACTTTCAGGAGCGCTTCTATGGGCAAAGAAAGAACCCAATTCAGTGTGATGCAGTTCTGAATCATTTTTCTTTCACATTGTGCTGGCTGGGTATTGGCTGCAGTGGAGATCTGCTCTTTCACTGGCCCCTCTTTTGTCTGACTTCCCGTCAGCAAGATTAGAGAAAACCACCAAGTCAAATTTAACAAAACTTGGCGGAGAGGTCGAGTGTAGGCAGAGGACAAACCTATTAAATCGGGGTGCCGAATCATTTTTAGTTCATGGACCACACGCAGCTCGAGTTGACCAGTTTTACTGGGCCGCCCAGTAAAGCCGCTGCAGAGTGACCAATTAAAAACTTTGACTTTGTTTCAGTGTAAAGGATTGCAAGTGCATTAATGATCTATCCGTTTAAAAAAAACAGATGAACACTCTGAGACGTCTCAAGGAAATAAGTGTTCAGTTTCTTTTTTGAGGTCAAGGTTTTTTCTTTTGACTTTTATATTTCTGTATTTCGTTGTAAATCGAAGAAACACATTCAGACATTTTCTTGGGTGAACCACGTTACTCAGGTGTGTTAATGTCTTCAGCAGGACGAGGCTAGAAAATGACGATTCAGACCCCTGGCTCAGAAGGAAATTTATAACTTGGACAGCCGCTCTCCTATTATGATTCAGTCTTAACGACTTGCGATGGATTCTGGTGCAAAATATAGTCAAGAGTCCAAAAATCGTTTCCTCCAGTGGGCCAAATTGGATCTGGTTCCGGTCCTTTTTTGCTAAGGACACAGGGGACTGCATTTTATTATTATCGAAACATTAATACCAAACATGAAACATATAGTTAGATAAAGATAAAAATAAATGTTTTAAGCTCTTGCTGGTTGAAAATTGGCAGCGTATTGGTTATGAAGTCAGAGGATGGGATGTGGTTGATATACAGAGTGAAAGTCATCCTAATTGGTTCATTAGGCATATTGAGTGACAGATTATTTTATGAATTAGGTGCCTGACAAAACTATGCTGCTAATATTATAACATTACAAGTTCTCTTATCCACTATGTTATACATAATGTGTGCATCTCTAGTCGTGGTGTATGAAACTGATAAAAAAGAAATGGCATTAATAGACGAGCTGTCCAAGAAAGACTCTGCAGTGGGTTTTTTTCCTATTGTGTTGCAGCCTCACACGCTGTCATTGTATTTTCCCGCGGTAGCTCATGAAATATGGAATGGCTCTTTTGTTTGTTCACTTGTTGGCCTGTCAGCGCGGCCACATGCTGCTCACGAGCTGTGGGAGGTTAGAGATAAGGTCAAGGAGGGGTTCTGGGTGTGTGTGTGCGCGTGTGTCTATGTCAAGTGCGTGTACAGAGTGTGTATTGTATCTTAAGTTGTACATAACGGTTGGTGTCAAGCACTAGGGATTATGTGAATACATTTAGCTGTGTAGATATTCACCTAGCTTAATATTTCTCCTTTTGTGTTTATATGCGAATCGGAGAAGGGTGCATGCTTTTTGTTGCCATGTGCAGACTCTCTGCACTGAAAGAGAGTCTGCACATGGCAGTTGGTCACTTCGGGTGATGTTCTCATTTTAAATCAAACCTTGCTCGTACTGGGTCGGACCCCCGTTTGCCTTCAGAACCGCCCTAATTTGTCTTGACACAGATTTTGTTCGATATTGACATGGCAGCACGACACAGGCGCTGCAGATGTGTCCGTTGTACATCCATGATGTGAATATCCCATTTTACCACACTCGAAAGTGCTCTATTGGATTGAGATCGGGTGACTGGAGGCCTTATAAGTACAGTGAACAGTCAGCAGCAGCACTCAGGTAGACTGTGGTGGTTAAACGATACTCACCTGGTACTGAGGGGCCCAGAGTGTGCCAAGAAAATGTCCCCACACCATTACACCACAGCCAGCAGCCCAAACCATTGTTCCACGGCAGGATGGCTCCATTCTTTCATATCATGTCACAGGTTCTCCTCTGGCTTCTGGCATCAACAAGACATTTTCACCAGAGAACTGCTGCTCACTGGATATTTTCTCCATTCTCTGTAAACCCTGGAGATGGCTGGGCTGGAAAATCCCGGCAGATCAGCAGTTTCTGAAATACTCAGACCAGCCAACAAGCGTGCCACATTCAGTGTTACTGAAATCCTCTTTCTTCCTCATTCTGATGCTCCGTTTGAACTTCAGTGTGTCGTCTTGAGCGTGTCAACGTGCAAAACTGCACGGGGTTTCAAACAGGACGCTGGCTGATTAGATATTTCATATTTGTGTTGAACAGGTGACCCTAACAGTGCCTGCTATGTGTGTGAATTAACAGGTTTTTTTTTTTAATTAATTTTTATTTATTTATTCATTGGTGCTTAAAGTGCTTGGGTTGTGCCTCCTGGTATCTACTGCAGTTACAGCCTGCAGTGACTTCACAGAAGCTGAACTATCCCTGAAAAGAGTTTACACAAAGAGACGAGTATTATTTAAAACACCGGGCTTTTAATAGAAGTCACTAAATATTGTGAGATGATCTCCATCTCTCAGCCCCAGTGAGTGTGTTTCTGAACATTTCTGTATATAAGTAGCTCGTGTTCATGTGCACGTGGGTGTGTGTGTGTATCTCCCTGCGGACCAGAGGAAAGTAGTGCAGACTTTGCCAGAATATCATACAAGATGTTAAAAGCTGACAAGTAGTGAAGAGTGGGTGATGGAGTGTGTTTGTGTAGCGTGTGTGTGTGTGTGTTCTTGCCAACTCCCCGTGGGGCGTCTTGTGAGTGGGTGAGCATCAGGGCCTTGTTACTGTCTTCTGGGCTGATGGTCCTGTGATCCCTCGCAGCTAGGACGTGGCTACACCCACACACACACTGCCTGCCCTCAAAACAAGAGACACGTCCGCACACAAGCACACACTTTGCTACTTAAGCAGCCTTTTGCGCTCGTGTTGAGCTTTAACATGCATGTACACGCACAGGTTCTTTCTCATTACAGGACCAGTCGCTGCACTTGCCTCCTGCTCATCTCAGCCTTTATCCTGAGGTCTAAAAGTCATTTCAGTGCTGCTCCTGCACTCCTTCCTTACCCCCACCTTCTCTACAATCCTTCCGATCCCTTCAATACAGCCAGCAAGCACGGGCCCCAAACTGGCCTTTATAGATACTGAACAATCCCACGCTCTCTTTACCAGAAGACCCCGAAGCCACGAGAGAATTGGCTTTTCTGGCTACCCTCTTCTCACTTCTGGACATGCTCCCCTTATGGGGCGGGGGTGCTCAGTGGAGACCCCTGGGTGAATGGTTGTCTAACAAAGTGTGGCAAATTGGATCAGACCTCAAACACCCACCAAAAAAGGGAATGCAATAAAAGTGCAGCTATATTAAATTTGTTTTTTTCACTGCATGGAAAACATTTTTTTCAGCGTCAGTAATCAAGAATCAGAAAGTGGAACGTTTTTTTTTAAAAACTCAATTTAGCTTACATTTATTTATATGGAACATCTCATGCAGAGCAAAGTCCTTCAGAGAGCAGAACCAGAAATCCATTATGAAGAATGCATTTCGTGTTTCTTATGCATTTTTTGGGGGGGAAATGCAGATGCAGACCGCTGATTACAAGACAGGTGTGAGCGCGGTGCAGGCAATCACAAAGGAACAAAAGGCATGAAATAAACCCAAAGCAGGAGACGTTAACTTTCAAAGTAAAACAGGAAGTGACCACAATTCAAGCAACTGAGACATGAAGAGTGAGACTTAAACATGATGACAGAAGGCAGGAGACACAGGAAACACAACAGAATGAACAATTATGTCACAAAATCTGGGAAAATGACTGGATTCTTGTTTCTTTCCTTCCAATAATAATGTACAAAAAACCAGAATCAATGAGCAGATCCAGAAGCAATGAAATCTGAAATGAATTGAACCATAAATCCCTGTATTTGGAGCATGTATGACACCATCAACAGGGATTCAAAATGGATTTCATTTGTCTGCTGATTATTGTCTGTGAAGTTAAGCTGAGAAAATGAAGAATGCAGACTTGTATCCCATACTTGTGAATATTTATACTCGTAAAAATGATATGCTCCTTTATGGGCTTTTGTCCAAGGCAGTATACCTTAAAGTGGACCCATTATGTTTTTCCTTATTTTATATGCTCTCACAGTGGTGGATGTTCATGCTAAATATGGTCATGTCAAATACTGAAATCAGTAATCTATATAAGCCAACAGCTCAGGCTGCTTCTGAGAGGTTTGTATGATATCAGAGAGAGGGGTTATCCTTAATGTGGTCATGGCAGACACACAACTCTGGAAATTAGCTCCACTCACCTGTTTTTCAGAGCTTTTGTTTGTGTGGGGCAGCCAATCTGAAGAAAGCCGGCTGAAAGGAAAAGGGAGGGCAGCTAAAACTGTTTTGGATATTGGATGTGCTGCCTCGACTGCATCAAGGCCCGCTGAGGAATAAATGAGGACTGAGGGTCATGAAAAGCTTCTCTATAGAATAAAAATATTAAGACATTTTTGGAAATGAGCTTATCGAGACCCTTTTAAGTGGATTTGGACCGCATGAACTTAAGGTTGGATGTTTATTCCAATCCTTTTATTCCAGTCTTTTTGGTCAAACATCATCTTGATCATGTGCCAGGACCAATTACAACTTTGAACGAGGAGGCTGCCTATAAAATATTGGTGTGATATGTAGTCAGTCAGTAAGGAAGCTTTGCAAAGCTTTAAGGAAACAAAGCTCGAGTGTCAGTGTGCTGTTGTCTGCTGTTTGCCCGCCTCTTCGGCCCCATTTATTTGTGCGCTGTCATTAGTCATCGTTGCTCAGTTCAAAGAGAGCTCTGAGCAGCCCCCCCCCCGAAAGACAGACAGCGCAGGACCAAGAGAAATCCTGTCTGGCCCGCTGCCGATGCAGAGTGATGTCATCTGCACAAACATCCACGCGCACACGTCCAGTTATACACAGCAAATGTGCGCTCAGAAGACGCCATGGGACATCTACTCTAGCGAACACTCTTGTGTGTGTGTGTGTGTGTGGGGGGGGGTGAACAAGTGCAGCCAAATCATCATACATACATCATCCCCATTGCTCCCTCTCTTTTTAACTCTTGCCCTCTTTGGGTCTCTCATAATTAAATGAAATTAAATGAATCATTTATGAACATTTGGGAGTGACAGAGGCGAGGGGCGAATAGAACATGAAGCGCACCTGTGCATTTTGCTGGCAGCGTGTTGCGTAACAGTGGCGTGTTTTCCTCGCTCTTATGGAATTATTAGTAACTGGCTGTACGGGAGCTCTACTCCCCATCCTGCAGTGACACGCGGCATCTCCCAGTTTTGTCAGCAGGCGCCTTATCGTACATGGCACGCTGGCTGTAGAAAGAAATGCTCAGGCTCTTCCATTTACACACTCCGCTGCACACTGCTGCACACACACCACACTCGCATATTGACACACACCTGACACGCCGAAGGAGGTTCCGCAGTGCAGGAAATAAATAAAGCTGGATAAATTGCTCTGTGGGGAGGCAAGTAGATTAGATGGTGTGCACTACCCTAGCTGCTGTGTTTGATTTTGGACACGTTTGCCTCTGCATAGGATGAACACATGCAGAAATTTTTCAATTGACTTCTGAATCCTTTGCAATATTTGTTAGGAAGCAGTGCTTACAGATGGAAGTCATAAATCTTCGAGCTCTCCTCCTTTTATCTTTCATTTGACAACCACAAGCTTGGTGAGCACGAGGAAAATTAACAGTGCATTCCTCAAGAGAAAGCCTGTAAGGAGCCAAGTGGATTTGTTAAGCTGTGTCTTTTGGGTCTGATTAAAAAGTGAAACGTGAGGGAGTTAGAAAGAAGCTCAGCAGGTCTGTCACACCTTCACTCTGCTTGGGGGTCATGGCTCAGGGCCACGTTTGGCAGTATTAGTGGAACACTGCCAAGTATCCAGCTGTAGACTCGCATTGTGACTAATGAAGCTACAGTATCACGTTTGACAAAAATAAGAGTACATTGAATTTAAAAATTTTAAAAAAGCACGTCTTGTTCTGCTCTGTCTGGTTTGATCCATTTCTCTATTGAGTCAGAAAATGTGTTATGGCAAAGCAGCTGGTGGAGTACTCTTTTAATACCATAAGGTAAATTATTTAAACTTTGTCAAAACTCATTACAGATGAAGGGAAGAAGATTTAGTGATTGTACACCAACTTATATCACTTTCAGTTTGGGCCGATTGTAAATTAATTGTAGTTTATAATCCTACAAGGAGGCACAATAATACAACACTGCAATGTCAGAATCACTATTCATTTTGTAATGTGGTATTTGTGTCCTCTCAGGTATTCCTCAAGTTCAAAGGACTTTGATAGAACAATTACTTCCCTCTTCTGTGGATCTAATCCATTCTCACATTATGCTGTTTTGCCACGTTACCGTTACACATCAGGTTTGTTTTGGTGTTGGTGCATTGACAGACTCATTAAAACAATACTGGCTGCCAAGAGAACTCCCTCATCCATCCATCCATCCATCCATCCATCCATCCATCCATGCATCCATGCATCCATCCATCCATCCATCCATCCATCCATCCACCCATCCACCCATCCCTCCCTCATCCATCCATCCATCCATCCATCCATCCATCCATGCATCCATGCATCCATCCATCCATCCATCCATCCATCCACCCATCCCTCCATCCATCCATCCATCCATCCATGCATCCATCCATCCATCCATCCATCCATGCATCCTGCATCCATCCATCCATCCATCCATCCATCCATGCATCCATCCACCCATCCCTCCATCCACCCACCCATCCATCCATCCATCCATGCACCCATCCATCCCTCCACCCATCTATCCCTCCATCCCTCCATCCACCCATCCATGCATCCATCCCTCCATGCATCCATCCACCCATCCCTCCATCCACCCACCCA
>VUQK01039949.1:6772-17420 GCA_015106715.1 Bujurquina vittata
AAACAGGGAGTATGTACTGCTTTATAACCAAAGGGCAAGAAGGGGGCCCCCCCCCCCCCCCCCCCCCCCCCCCTTGCGCTCTCAGTGTGGAAGGGCAAAAAGGTCGCAGATGCTGCAAGAGCAGCCAGCTTGATTCTCATTCCTCCTGCCTCCGCTGTAAAGGTTAGAGCAAAAGTTTGGTGTGGGAGGAAGATTAAGTTTCAGTAACACTTTTAAGTGTAGCGGGGGGGTGAGGGTGGGGTGGGGGGTGTAGTCGGCCCTTGGGGAGAGAACAAGCAGGCGAGAGGGAGTGGGTGGAAAACTGGGGCTTAGAAAGCTGACCTGACAGCACAATTACATAGCGTCATAAAGCATGAAATTATTTTCCAGGGCGTCTTAGGAGAAAAGTGGGCCTGAAAAGGGGACACTAGTGGAGGGTCACACAGAGTGTAATTTAATAGTTTTGTCAAATGTTTCTGCTCCAAAAGGCCCGCGGCGCTCTTCTGTTTCAACCTCGCTTCAGATGTTGGTGCGAATCGGCGGGATGGTAATTCCCCGACACAGCTCGGGGCTTACGTGTGACATTTTCACGCCGTATAATAATCTGTTAATAGCACTCATTTAGAGTCACCACAAATTAACTGGGCATACAAAATTGAATCTTGGGATTTCTTTTTTTTTTTTTGTTTGTTTTTTGCTAGTTTTTTTGCTACAAGGTCCTCAACCAGCGACTTTCACAGACCGACATTTAACGGAGGATAATTAAAGGTCAGGAAATATTAAAGGACAAGCTTCAGTCAGTTATCCTCATTTATGAGGTCTTCGTCATTTTAAGGAAGGTTACGGCCGAGGCCAGCCGGGCAGAATTAAAACAAATGATGGTACACCGTGAGGAATCAGGAAGTCCTTGGATTTTTTTTTTTTCCCCCTCGTGGGTTATTAAACTTTCACGAGATCTCATCTTATCCGTTTCATTTTTGGAAATTAACTTGCCGGCTCTGAAATATGAAGGTTCCTGCTGTTTTAAGGTTTTCCAGATGTGATCCATGTTATTTGAACTGAGGGGCATACTCCTTCTCAAGCTAACAGTATTTAAAGACTTAATTACTAAAGAAATCTCCTTAAGATATCAGCAACAGTTTGAAGCCTTATTTAGAAGTATTTCATCATTAATTCACATCAGAGAGTTTCTCATAAGAATTTTCTTTCCATTACTCATTCATAAGAATCTCAACATTTTATTGGTGCGGGGGGACAGCAGCAGGCTTTGCAGTCGAGACTATTAGAACATTAATATTTGTCCTCAAACGTTCCGGTTCAGGGACTGCAGCGATCCCGTAAATATTGACACTTCATCCCAAGTGAAAACTGCAGTTCTGTGAAAAACGCGTTCTCAGTGAAGGCGACTGCTGGTTTTACGGCGCATCCTGTAATACTCATCAAATTGCCTGTCAGTTTGTTTTTCTTCGTCAGTGGTACCTGCTGAACATTAAATTAGAACAAGTCACAGGTGTGACCTTCCCTCTTAATTCCAGCTGGAAAGACAAAACTAAGTGAGGTGAGGTGACGCGACATCCACGAAACCAAGTAGAGATCTGTTTAGAATGTTTAGCAGCGAATCCAGCATATCCGTGCGAGTCATTCAGGTTCATATTTGTCACGTCCAATCGCAGTTTTTTAAATATATCAAGGGGATTTGCCAAGTTTATGCACACTTGTATTGCCATGCAGTGCAAGAGTCTCTCCTGAGTTTAGAAACACAGCAGGTTTGTGTCTCCGACATTGTGCGTTTTTGGTTTTTGTATTCCTCAATTCGCTATTCAGAAATGAAGCACTTAGTCTGCATTTAGTCTGCAAACTGATCTGATTTTCCTCCATTACTCATCTGCTCTGTGGATAATGTGGCTTCCATTTAAAAATGTATAGCCAGTGCTACTTTTTAGCAACATTTATTGGAGAACTGCTTCTTTGACACTGCTAAAACATACTGCGGTGCATCGAGCATCATCTCGAGTGGGCGCCATCAGCTCTGCCTGCCCTTTTGAAGACTGAACATGATGCAGCAACAGCTGGTTGCTGCATCATATACTGTAACACAGTATCCACCCATCGGTATTTTTTTTTGTTACAGGCTTTTGTAGCTTATGCACAGAACTACTGGAGTCACAAAACAAAGGCTTTTCTTTAGTTTTCCCTGAGGTCATCTCATTTTTATGCATGCACCATCCGAATGACTTAAAAAGAAGCAATAGTTTTTTTAAAAAATACCATAAATGGGAACACAACAAAGGCACGAATCCCTAATGCTGGCTGACACTCATAGCTTTGTAAGGGAAAAAAAAATGTTTGCCTCTAAAGGAAACAGCATGATGCGCAGAGGCTCAGCATACATTATCTGATGTAAAGTGTCGCCTCTGTTTCAAATTTCCTCCCACTCTGATGAGTGACTCATCTTTCCATAGAATATCTTCACACACAAACAGAGATAGGTTACTGAATGTTTTGGGGGAACAACAATGCCCTCAGAAAACTGTAAGAATGCGCAGGCATTAAATGACCCAGCAATCCCAGCGAACCTTCTTATCTCACGGAAAGCTGCTGTCCTGATGGTGGATGGTGCCTGATCTACTGCAACTGTCTCTTAGAAAAGTTCAGTCGGAGTTCATTTCCACGTGGAAATAATGAAACAGAGACTGAGAAAGTTAATGCCAACTATTTGTGTGAGGCGAAGCGCCCAAGAGTTTTAGAGCAAATCCTCAATCCAAAAAAAACCAGACGTGGATAAAACAAAAGAAAACAGACCAAAGGTGACAGAAAGGCCACGGCGCTGCGCGTATAGAAGAAGAACATTTGTTCAACAAAACTGCATCATTTGGAAAGAAAATTGAACCGAGCATTCAGATATAAAGAAGCGAGATTGTGTCTGTACGACACACACTTTCATATTTGGCACAAAAAAAAAAAAGCTGGTTTGCGTTTATTGGTCAAGCCTCGAGTTGTCATAAGTCAAATAAATTCAAAATCAACACAAGCAGATGAGTACACAATCAAAAATAATGCTGTAGCGATTAGCACTGCTGCCTCACAGCTACATCCAGAAGGAACACCTTGGCCCGGTTCTCCCAGTGTCTGTGTGGGTTTCCTCCCACAGTCCAAAGACATGCAATTACTGGTCTTAATTGGTGATTGCCCATAGGTGTGAATGATTGTCTCTCTGTGTTAGCCCTGCGACAGGCTGGTGATCTGTGTGTACCCTGCCTCTGGCCCTATGTCAGCTGGGATAGGCTCCAGCCCCCTTGTGACGCCTGAACAGGATGGATGGATACATTTCCAACCAAGTGGGGTGCAAAGGCAGCCATGTTGTATACCTGCCTTTGTTTACTCCACCCTTGTTAGCATCATGCAGATCTTCGGTTGGATTCAGGCTGTCTCACTCTCTTCCGGGGGGGTTCCCTCCCAGAAGACTAGAAGCTTTTCTCTTCCTTCCACAGCGTTTTGTCAGTGTAACCGCATCGGGGCGCTTTCATTTTGACTTCACTCTCTAGGTGGGCGTTGCTCTCATGCTCGTTCCTCTTCCCTGAATGATTTTCTCTGACAGCACTCTCCGCGCTGCCTTTTCAAGCTCATTTGCTGTGACAGCAGTCATTTTTTTTTGTCTCTTTGATTTGATTTATTGTGAGCTAAAGATGTTGACAGCAGAATCTACAAACATGTTTTCACTTCTCATGAATTTATTCCTACGTGGTAGCAAAACAAACAAACAAACAACAACACCTTACTGGGATTAGTTAAGGGTTAACTAATCTGAAAGACTGACAGTAAACGGACATGAAAACAGTTGCTAGCCTAGCAACATTAAGGCTTCAAACAACCCATAATGCAAAGCATATCTGAACTGTCTGCATGATAACAGGACAGGTCTCACTTGTATATAGTCTAATACTGTATACAATATATACTTCAGAGCAGTGCAGAGCTCTCAGGGTAGCGTTTTCTGTAGATTTAGTTCAGGTGCTACTAAATCAAGGAACATGACGTCTTTTGAGGTTAGGTCAAGTTACCTTGCTAAGTCTCCTTTAGTCTGGGAGTTGAGGTTCAAGTGAGATATGTCCATGTGACATCTCAAGCTTGCACTTCTTATAGTAAGCAGAATTACTGTGGTGGTTAATTATGCTGCTGTATTCTTGTTGTTTTCATTGTGGCTGAGACCTAAACTTTCTTTGGCGCTTCTTGGGTCTTGGGTGTGCAGAGTGAAGGATTTCGGGTGAGCAGTCAGTGCAGATGCGTACTTAGCGCTTGTGCATCCACAGGATGCCGACTGGCTGAAAAGGAAGAGGAAACGGAGCTACAGCAGAGTTCACAGGGAAGAGGAAGAAGTGGGTGACCACAGCTACAATACACGTGTGGTCAGAAGTTTACGTGCACTCATTTTGGACATGAATGTCATGGTTATTTGGGGCTTTTAATAGTTTTTTTGAACTGTTCTTTGCCCTGGGTGGAATACATCCTTAATGACTAAAAAGGCCAAGGCCTATTAGCTTCTCAGTAGTGATCATGATTAACTACAACTGGTAGTTTCTCTTGCCAGCATAAAAAGGATTCACTTGACAGCACTCATTGGATTGACCAGTACTTCAGGAACAACCCAGCAACCACCAAGGTTCAAGTCTGCCACGAACTGGAAACTGCTGGAACACCGGCATCACCGTCCACAGTGAAACAAGTTTTACATCGCTGTGGGCTATGAACTACGCTTCAAAAACAACGCTTTCAAGCGCAGTTGAAATTTGCAGCCGCCTACATCAATGAGCTAAATTGGTGGAGTAAAGGGGGCACTTTCAAACCTAAGAACACTGTACCAACAGTCAAGCATGGTGGTGCTCTGGGGCTGTTCTGTTGCCAGTGGTACTGCTCCATTGCACAATGTGGATGGAATAGTGAAGGAAGAGAGCTAGCTCTAAATTCTTCAAGTTCACCTCAAATCAGCAGCTCAATGGTCGAAACTTGGACAGAACTGGGTGTTCCAACAGGGCAATGACTACATTCATCAGAACTGCTTTAGGAATAATGGATAAAGCAGGCTAACACAAAGCTGCAGGAATGGCCATCCCAAAGCCCCAACCTCAGCCCTACTGAAAATGCGTGGACTACACTTAAAAGCCAGGAAACTAATCAATTTATATGAACTCTACTAATTCTGCCAAGAAGAGTGGTCAACCTGCTTAGGGACATTTAACCATTGTATGCAAACATATGACCACAACTTTGTGTAGACAAGGCTCTGCAAAACCCGACAGACAGGAATGCCAGCCACATGGTTGCCTGTTGGATAACAATTACAAGGACTGGCTTTAATTCTTCGATGTAGTCTGGACTCTTTCAAAGGTAGCAAAGCTTTATTTTCATATCTAAATGCAAACAGCAGTGTGTTTAACCCTATTAGGTTATGCAAGCAATGATTCATTGCACGCATGGGCTGGCTTTTTGATCTTGCAGCTGCTTGGTGGGGGTTTCATAAATGTTACCCAACTAAAAGGAAGCACACCTCATAGCCTGCTGCACGCTCTCGCAGTTTTACGCTAACATGTCATCAAGCTAGAAACTCTACCCGGTTTTCAGGCCTGAACACGCCCTGGATTTTTTACTCCAGCCACCTACAGTTGTTGCTTTTTGTGCGTGTCTTTACCTTCAGTTTCGTCGGCATCCACATTTGGGTCAAGTTCAGATGACTGACCTATCTTGGCCATCTCTTAGGTTCCCTTGTGATATGTCTTGGGTCATTATTCATCTGCACAGTGAAGCAACCTCTGTTTCTGAGGTGTGTAGAGCAGAATACTTTGGTCACATCAACAAATACTGGAAATCATGCAGGCACATGCATCACAGTGATTCAACCATGTTTGACAGATGATGTGGCATAGTACGGATCATTAGCAACTCCTTTCACTGCACGCTGCTGCAAGTTCATTTGGGTTTCATCCGCTTTAAGGACCTTCTTCCATCATTGGACACGCTTAACAATATTTTCTAGTAGTCTTAAATAGCCTGTGTTCTCGAGCGTTATCGATGTTCACATCTTGAGGTAAACCCTGTTTTTTGACATTCAAAAGATCTCCTGACTGTAGACCTTGACATTGACCTGTTTCCTATTTTCCTGCTTAAATATTTTACTATTTCACTGATAGGTCTTTATTTTTTAGCCTGCCTCACTTGTACCCACTGCATATTGATATGCAATTTGATGCATGTATCAATTTCAACTCAGATTCTTGGAGTATACAAGTACACAAACATCTTTATTTCCTCAGTCTGTCATGAAATAAAGAGAAAACGACACAGCAGCCTTTGTCATGAAAGAGTGAAAGTTTTGGTCCCGTGAAAATGGGTTGTAATTTTAAGAAGTTGGTGCAATATTTTGTTCAAACCTTGAATTAAAGCTGAGAGACAAATCGATTGCAGTGTAGAGAGGGAAAATGTCAAAAAATACTGACTGCATAATGAAGGGAACATAATGGACTCAAAAGAGGAGCAGACTTTATGTGGAAAAAGCCTTTACGTGTTTGTTCACTCGACATTTCTCAAAAACCTGACAAAAAGGAGAAATGTTTTTGTGCATTTAGTGTGTTTTTATTGTAGGAGTAAAGGTACACAACATTATGTAGATGGAACATGAAGCTTTAGCAGCAGCAGCAATCAGTCAAGGTGAACCAAGATGCCTCATTAAAGATTGTTGCGTGGATGTAGTGAAAAGGCCACACTTCACTCGTCATTTCAACACACACACAAAAAAAAGACCTACTCTGTCTGAACTCCCTTATTCATTGGGAAAATATAATCTTGCAGAGAAAGTATTTACACACTGACTTTGAATGCCTCTGTAGCCTGCGACAGGACATTGTAAGGGACATTTAACTTAAATCAGATGATCGATCATAGATGAGCAATTACTTCAAGAAATAATTAAGACAAGGTCGAACCAGGACAACAGAAGAATCAAAACAAATTCAAATGTCATATTCCAAATATTTAACTCAAATTAAATTAAAATTACATCCTTACACGCTCGTACACAACCTGTGATTGCTTCAATACATTAAAGGCAACGTGTATGTATTACTTTGGCTAAAGCAGGCAGCACGTGTCTGTCTGCTAAGCAGCTACGGCATTAATACGGATCTGAACTAGAAATGACTAAACTTGGCAAATACTGATGATTGATCTCACGCTACCTGCTTGTTTCTCAAGGATGTTATAGCTGCTATAGATGCTATAGAGGAAGTCGCACACAGTTAAGTGTTAGGAATTCAAAATGCACCTTTAAGGAGAATAGGTTGTGATCTGCTTGTTTTTGTTGCGCTCGACCAACCGAGGGACAAATCCTTGATCATTCATCCTCTGATGAGCTCCAAACAGCGTACTGATTAACCCTGCTTTGGCATTTTGCAGGTCAGGAGAAATATACTTTAAAACTCCGTTAAATGGTAATATCTTTTTAATATGTCTACATGCATGACCACTTTTTCTAGATTATTGGAGAAGGCACTCTTATCAACCACAATATTAAAACCAACCCCAAAGGTTAGGTGTCCATAACCTCACAGGTCAGAGCTTTAAGAGACATTCAAATGTAGACATTTGTTGTCCAAAAGTTAAGCCCCGTTTTAACTCCAGCTGCTAGAAGCTTATGTACCCATGATTTTGTTCATTAACTCATTAACTGTTCTGCCAGTAGAACCAAGATGTGCAGTTTACTGTCAGGTAAAACAAAAAAGCAAATGTTGGTGTCTAGCAGCTTAAAACCTGAAAAACAGTTTTAGACTCACGTGATTCATTAACAGGTTGTTGCATTTCTACTTTCAGCCTAAATTTTCCCCCTGACCGTCCAAGCAAACCAGTTCTAACTGGAAGCACAACCCCTGATTGTGCAGTGTTCTCACTACAGTCTGCCAATGTCCTGCACTGATAAACACATATGCGCCACTCATTTCCACCTAAACATCTCTGCTAGCGTCCGAGCAGTGTGTCCTCCCAGTTCAGACCAGCTGGGACACCAAATGGAGTGAGGAGCTTAATGATTATTTACTTGCACACGTTTGTCCCGATGGGTATTCCCCATTCTGCTCGACACTGCAGCTTCCATCTGTAGCTGCAGCCACTCAGTGTCCCTGGTAGAAAACATTTCATTCTTTTGGGAGATCAAAACTGTCCACAATTGTGGGGGCTGTCGCTAGAATCCATCGTCGTAATCTCCGTCACAGCCATAATCTGCAGGGTGGCAGACACAGAGAGGAATTAGATACCAGATGCACAACAATGAGCTGGTGTTGAAATCTGATGCACACTGAAAACCACGTGAAACGTGTCAGTGGAGACGAGTTGGTAAGATTCGAATAAAGACGTATGAAAGAACTTCAGATTGTTTTATTTGGACACGTCTTTTGCAAAGCAACAGGGAATCTTTCACTTTCTTTCTTGTCCTAAAGGTCTGGAGCCAAACGGCATTTCTGAGACGCTTTAACAAACTTGGGAAATAGCAGTCCGCTGGCGGCATCTCAAGGCTACAGCAGCCTCTGAGCTGCCGCAAAGTTTTCATTCTCTCTACTACCATTTCTTTTATGAAGTTTACCCACTTTTACTTTTTGTCGATGTGGACAGAAAAGTCAAGTTTTGTCTTTAATATTTAGGGGGGTTAAAAGTTGAAGTCAGAGCTGGGGTCATTGCTGGCGAGAAAACCAACATGGCAGCTGCCCAAACACTTCAGGATGTGCAACGCAGAAACCAATGCGTGACATCACAGTGCCTACATCCATCTTTTATATACAGTCTATGCTTGCAATCGTGGTTCAACAGTAATAACTAGAACTAGAGGAAATAATTAAAAGACACACCAAGACCCCCAAAAATTTAGTTTTTAAAGATGTTCTCGTGTGTATCCGAGTGGAGCTACATGTACTTGATAGGTGATGATAGCAAACACGGTCACTTTTCACAGATTTGAAGCGGATTAACACAATGAATTCACAGGGATTCTCTTTGTGCTGCAGCTTCAGGAAGAGCAATGACAGGTCGCGCTTCACTCTGCTGGAGAGGAACGCTGAAACTGTTCATTACCAGCAGACTCTGGTGTCATCTCCAGCGTCTGCAGGCGTCCATCTGGCTCAACCGTCCCCAAGTGTCTGCCAGCTTCAGAGGCTGGTAGAGGCCGACCCTGACCTTCTGGCCAAGTATAAACAAAGAGCCCCCCTACGGGAATCAATTAAATTGCTCAGGACTTTTTATTGCAGCAGAGTCAGACCTTAAAGTTTAAGAGGCAGAGACATAAAGTGAAGAAATTTAATCTTACCAAGGGCTCATTAAAACGTGCCAGGAGTCCGAGCAGAAAGAGAGCCAAGACCCAAAGGGGCAGATTCATTAAAAAAGCGATTCCAAATGTTTCACAGTCCAGACACACTTTGGCTCCCCGAGAAGTGACAAAGCAGTCTGCCACTCTAAGCGTCAACTAAAGTCAAATATTAAGATGAAGTGCTGAGAAACTGCAGTGCTGGATTCGCCCTCTCATCAAGAATCGTTTCCCTTCAAGTCAAAGACGCTGTCTGTCTCCTGAGTTTAATTTGCTTTTTATCAGTGCAGTGTGATTTCTCATGAACAATTAGTCCACCAAAAAAACAAACAAGCAAACTGATAATTAATCATGTTTTTAATGCAGGAGCTGTTGTTAGCATAGATGCAGCGGCTCTACTCTGAGACCCTGTTGAGTGACCGAGCTTCTCAACCTATCGTCAAGGCTGAATCCAGATACCCCACAGAGAAAGCTTTGTATCAGCGATGACTGATTGTTTATGTAGCAGCTTAGAGTAATTTAAGAAAAAAAAAACCTTTTCAACATGTGGCAGTATGGCTGTGATGGGTAGAAATCTGACTGGCCAAACACTGGTAGGTTAAACAGATCTGCGTGTGTTAAAACTCACCGTTGCCGCCCAACATCTCCAAGGCGCTGACACAGGCCTCGTCCTCATCATCCTCTTCCTCATCAGCGGGCACATCGTCATACATGACTGGCCCACTCTCCACCACCACGCCGCCAGCCGGGGCTTCAACGGGCACCGGCAGGGGGTTGGAGCTGGCGATCTGTGCAAACAGGAAATATTGTTGCTTGTGAGCAGACATGCATCGTGGAGTATTTTTAATATTTTCCTCGGCAGGACACAAGTTTGCCGTTGGGAAATCTAAGCCAGATCTGATCTCGTATGCCCCACTTCCTTTAAAATGAAAAAATAACAAACAGTGTAGTATCAGTGATGGTGTGAGCTGCAGGGCAGGTGAGAGGTTTCATTTGTTGCACTTCTCCACATATGACTAAACACAGCATCAGAGCGTGACCACAACCTTATCTTGCAACACAATATTACCTCATTTTAGAGTCTGCCTTTTTAAATCTGCATAGTCCACATTGTACTTGGTATCATATGAAAGGGTACAAAATTAATCAGAGCCTCGGGGTAAAAACATCCTTCAAAGTTCATAAAAAAAAAGAAAAAGCCTGTGAAATTAAAAGTGAAGGGCTAAGGGTGAGCACAAGGGACAAAAATGTAATTAGAGTGCCCCCTTTTTTTTTTTTTTTGCATTTCACCCTCTTCCCATTGTCTGGGTTGGGCTGTCAAAATTTTCA
>VUQK01039950.1:0-21274 GCA_015106715.1 Bujurquina vittata
CTTGCCTAAGCAAGGCAGCAATGGACACCCGGACACTTACAAGCAGCGGTGCTTTCCAAAACTTTCGGGGAAACCGGAGTGGATCAGCTGATCGAGCGGCGAGTGTGCAGGGAAACAGCTCCACAACGAAAAGGTGAAGAAAAATATGGAAATCTTAAAAAGACTGGTAGATTGTGTCATTTTGGGGGGCAATCAGGAACTTTAATTTCAGGCACACGATAATAACTTTATGAGGTTGTTATCAATGCTTTTTTACGTGTCATAGCTGTAGCGGCAGTAAGAGACTTGTGCACCCCGGGTTTGTTTCTTCAGTAAATGCATTTATTCTGCTCTCAATCTGCAGTGCAACAGGTCTTTATACTGCATTTCTGCATAAAAAGATGTTTTTATAGCCATAAAATAGTTATGGAGGGTGGAGTGATTCAGGCGGAGCACTACTGAAGGCCTAGCTGTGAAATGCACGGCCCGCCACTGCTGAAACTTCAACGCGAAATATTTTGACTAGACATTTGAAAACGGTGTTTAGTTAAAAAAAAAATGTTTCCAGATTTATAAGCTATTCTGGATGTCTCAGATTTGCACAAATGAAGAGTGGCTAAATCAGTGCCTTGTCTCTCAAGGCCGAACTGCCTGAATATATTTCCCCTGCATAATACCATCGCCCTGAACCTAAACACAGTTCAGTTGCAATTCACATAACTGACAGCATCATTACATTAGTGACTTTATACTATATAGTCAAGTAGACTATATAGTAGACTCAGTGTCGATTATAATAATATGCTAGGGTAGAGTGTCCAACGCTTTACTGCGTGGAACAGAGACATTACTAATCCAATTAGTAATACTTGCAGTAAAAATATGAAAGTCCTTAACAAATAAAATGGCTCATTTTTCATGGCATATGTGGTTGACGTGAGACATTTTATCCAAGTGTTACATGTCCTCACATATACATGGATTTGGCACACAGAGAATAAAAGATAAAGAGTCTTTTAATCCCATGGATAAAAATGGATTTCTCAAGCTTCCTGTTTGCTATGGGAGCAAACTTGGACATCTATATGCTTCAGCTCAAGTTTTAGATCATGTACACCATCCATGTATAACCTTTAAAAGTGCTCCAAGTGGTCTGTGGAGATCCTCAGACTCCCCTGTTTGGAGAGCCTAGTCCAAGTACTTTATGAACAACAGGGGAGTGTGTTACACATAGTGAGCTAATGCTTAAAAGGTTTGATTGAAATTCAATTTGCAGGGTAATGGCCCCAATGGTCCAAATTTGCAAATTGCAAGGTAATCTGATTGACACGGAATGGACCACAAGAAGTGGGTAAAGTTATTTTTAGTGCTGCAGCACAGAGCAGTTAGCAGGTACTTGTGCCTGAGCTGTTCTGTTTTGGAATTCTTCACCATTTTACGGTTTGATTTAATTTATGTGTGAATAATTATATTTATATTTAAGCATGCTGTTTTTTCCCCCTCTACAGGCTCTTTGGCAAAATCCCTTCTATTCTTCTATAATCGCCTTATCATAATAATTCAGCTTAATTGTCAGGCACTTGGACGTATATAGTCACTCAGTAATATTTAAACTGCACTTTTCAATGATTGATTGTTCTGCAAGAATTATTTATTCCGGTTTTACATTTTAAACAGTGTCAGGTAAACTGCATCTAATGAGGTACTATTTCCTGAGGAACTGATTTATGATTTCTGGGATTTTTATTTATTTATTTATTTTTACAATGCTATACCAGAGCTACGGTACTGACTGAGTTACAGATGCAGCAAAAGTCAATATCTACAATAGATTTCAATGGATTAATGTATAAAATGCATAAACATGTACAAACAGGAGGGAAAAAATACAATTTTCACATGACTAATGAACTGTGAAAAGCTAAATAGGCTACATCCCTACTGCTTCCATATGACTTTAGACAGTAAATACTGTAGCAGCCAGGCGCTGCTAATCAAATGCACTTGATTAGTTGATCATCAGCAAGTGTGAGCACCTCTGTAAAAGCAGAAGGTTTGGCAGGTTGATGCTCTGGAGCATTCAGGTGTGTGCTAACACAATGGCACTATCTTTCCAGGAGTGGCTGTCTCAGCAAATTCACAGCAAGGGCACGCTCAGCGAAGACGCAATTTCACAAAAACCCCGAAACAAAACAAAAGCAAAAACATCTCAGCTACATCTCAGAGTCTACAGGCCTCAGTTTCCATGCTACATTTTAAAGTTCAAGACAGCACACTTGGAAAAAGATTCAACACACATTTTTTTGTTTGTTTTTGTTTTTTTTTGTGAGTCAAATTTGAGACCAACTCAAGAGACCAACTTAAAGTCACAAGGAAACAAGTATTTTCAGTTGTTGCGTTTCTAGGTGGTTTAGACATATTGTTAGCTTATAAACCATATATGTCTTTATAATTAGCTCATTCAGACCTTGTCACTATGCCGTAACGAACAGGTTTAGACTGGCTTTTAGTAATGCTTTACTGACTGAGTTTCAGATGCAGTGGAAGTCAGAGGTGGGGTACAGTTGTAGTGAGTGTGGGGGTGAGTGGAACTTGGCATAATTTAGCTGAATGCTGCACATGCTTGCTGCAATCAAAGCATGAACAGTTGGTCATTGTGCCGTTATGAGCATTTAAAACGTGATGGGGTGTGTAGTGTGTATAATGTGGGTAACAAAGAGTTACTGTTCTCCTTGAACAACATATGTCTTAATAAGGTGTTGGTCACTCGCTTGGCAGCAGAAGAGCATCAATGCTTATTACTGATTCCTCAAGTCTGTAACTCTGCTGGAGGGATGATTTTCTAACACGTATCTCAAAGACCTTCTTATAATGTCTCTGAATATTCAATCATTTATTGTTGTGAAAATGCTGGTGGAAAGAGCTGTTTAACACGTTGATCTCTAAAATCTCCAGTTTATTCAGCCGGTTCAAGCGAACCCAGTGCAACAGGCGGGGTACATCCTGGACATGTGGCCAATCAGTCACACCTACTCACATCCACACTTACAGCCAATGTAGAATCACCCATTAGCCTAACATGCATGCTTTTGAAGCCAGAGGAACCCCATGGAGAATATTCAAACTCCACACACAAAGGTCCCTAGCTGTAGGGGTGAGCGGGCGGATTGAACCCTGAATCATCTTTTTCTGGGTATCCAATTGGGTTGAGATCTGGTGATTATGGAGGCCAGGATTATCAATGCTTATCATGCTTAGGCTTATTATCAATATGAATTAGGATTCACATAATTTTCATACTTTCAAAGATTTTTATTGATTGCTGGTACCCTACTCTATGGAATGGGGCAGTGCCATCCTGGAAAAAAAAACCACTCCCATCAGGATACAATTGTTTCATCATAGGATAAAGGTGATGACAAAACAATTTTGTATTGATTTGCAGTGACCTTTCCCTTACATATAAACTATGTCAGCAAAGATTCCCCAGATGTCTTCACTGTGGGGGTCAAAGGTTCAGATTTGTCCTTTAGGTTGTCACCTAGTGTTATAAATGAAAGTGGACGGAATGAGTCGCCATAGACTTCAGTGCACAATGTAACTAAATAAACTGTATATGTCATCAAAAAAAGCTAAGGCACAGATCAGTTTGAAATATTATTAAAAGTAGGAATGCAACATACAGTGGCGGAAATAATCATTTGATCACCACATTTACAAAGAAATGAACATTCTCTGATTGTTATTGTACTTTGATTTTAATGGAGTGAGACAGAGTATTGACCAAAAAATAAATAAATAAACACATTATACAACAGTTACAAACTGATTTGCATGTCGTTGCGTGAAACAAGTATTTGATCCCTACAGCCCAGCCAGAATAATCAGTCAATCAGTCATTTACAAATACTCCTGATCTCTACTTGTTACGCGAGGCTGGAATGAGCTCCGAGCTCCACAGTTGATATTCTCTCTCCCATTAAAATGAAACTACCAAAAAAAATAAATAAAGAATGTTTGTTTCTTTGTAAATGAGCAAACTTACAAATTCAGCAGGGGATCAAATAATTATTTCACCCACTGTACAGTGGCTAATACATGATTACAAGGGAATTTAAATTAATCATTCAAAGAACAAACAAACAAACAAAAACCCTAACTAATGGATAACAGAAACCTACAAAGGACTTTGTAAAGTTTTGCATATGAATTAGTGCCTTCATGGGTTTAAGGAATATCTCATGGAAAATGCAGATTTATGCACATTTTATACATGAAAATGCAGCAAACAGCATAAATTCCCACACATATCAATAAAAAGTGTAATTTTGAGCTGCAGGTTAGCAAAAAAGAAAAGAAAAGACAGCGTAAGTGTAATTGCGGCTGCATAGCAATCAGCAATCACACGTATGCTTATTATGGTGATCAGATCATTAACTAGATGCATTCTTCAAAATGTTAAATACCGCTGCTGCTGCTGCTGACTTCCATAAAGTCAGACGTATTTTAACTGCATTTTCTTTTCTATGAAGTATTCGCTTCACTTTTATACATCAGAAAATAAAAGAGCGCAAAGTCAAACCAATCAATCAATTTTGTCAATTCATTAAGATTCTTATTAACACTGCAGCCATATTTTGAGCTTCATAATTTGCTTAAGCCCCTCCGTCACACAAGCTGAACCTCATTTTAATGAGCATCATGTCTTCTCGTGTAACCTGCAGCTCCCTGAGGACAGAAACTCTAAAATTGAACAACAGCTAAACAAGGAAGTTCTGCACATGTAATTGGCTTAAAATATTGGGGAAGGGTGTGTGTGTGTGTGTGTGTGTGGGGGGGGGTCCAATAAATCCCGATAATGCATTGATTTCGCAGTGCATCAACACGTGAGTGAATCTTTTTTATGGTTTGTTGCACAGTGCAGCTCTTCTCTCTGCTGCAGTGGATCCGTCTGATGGTGAATCGTGATTCTATACCTCCATCTTGTGGTGACATTGAGCACCATGTCCTGGTGTCAGGAGACCAGAACACGCCATGGTTTTACAAGGTTAAAGAGTGTGACTGTTGACAGAATTAGTTAGCGATGGACGTGTCACACCTTTCTCGCTCTAATGCTAAAAGCAGCCATGTGGATCTTTAAAAGGTTTTGAATACAGAGACACAAAGTGGCCAGTGTTGCAGCCCTCAAGGTAAAATGGATATTCTGATAGATAGAGGCAAAGAAATCCCTCACTTCACTGCATGCTCATAAAATGCATGCTCAGTTCTTTGTCAGTAACCCCAAATGGCTTCAGACATTTATCTGCGAGGCTAGATTGCAATTACTTGCGGCCTCTATCTCCTGCTACCCTCCATCTGATTGGACCACTATTGATATTCTACAGACTGTGAGGAAAAACAATTGCACACATTTTTTTAGATTCCTGTGGGACTTTTCTGCCGAGACAAATGGCGTATTGCTCTCACTCAGGTGCTACACCCTCGTAATCTACCACCCTGAGATGTGTTTTGATGTTGTGATAAACTTCCACTTCTCTGCTCCGTTCAGCGCAGATTCGGGCTCGAGGTCCTGCAGGGAGGGTAACAGGCTTCACATTATGACTCGTCTTATCAGTTTTTACACTGATGTAAGTGATATTTCAGAGAGCTACGCTAAAAAAAGATGCACTGGCTGGAAGGAAAGATGTTATTTGACTGGGATTGTTGCTCCTTTTTAAAAAAATGTTTCTAAATGCAGGCTCTCAAAATGACACTTTTCACATATTTTGCAATGGGCTGACACTGAAGAGGGGGAGAAATGGCAAATGAGCAAACCAAATGAATCATAAGCAACCAGTTGTAGTTTTTTATGATTTCATCGACTCAGATAAGTTCCCTTGTGCAAAACTCTTGTTGAAATTCTGCCTTTAAACACAAAATCTTACATAGACTGTATATAAAAGTTGGATGCCAAACATTGGTTAGTGACAATCAGTGTTGAACCCTTCAGGTAAACGCCATCTTGGTGCCTTAAACTTGGAGGTGACAAGCAACGGACGGATCTCTCCGTGAAATTGAGGGACACGCCACACTTTTTTGTAACCCAACGAGAAATACAGAAACACCCTTTGAATGTGTGTTTTGCTCGTATGCTTTGTTTTTGTGTGGGAGGGTCCCTGTTTTGCTCATGAATGTTGTTGATTTTTTGTCGCGGTGGCAACCCACAATAAATGAGTGGTGGGGGAGGAGCCAAAGTTGAAGAAGGGCCTAATGGAGTCAAGCTGGCAGTCACTGCTGAAGGACAGCGGAGAAGGCATGTTGGGCTTGATTGGATCAGATTTACATCTTCAGGGCCACAGATAGATCAAATCCAATCAGTTTTATCTCTGCACGTGATGCTATTTGCAATGAATGCTGCATGAGGACATGCAGGCTGTCTTAAGTCTGCACTGTTCTGGGTTATTTAAGAAAACTGCTTTTTTACATGGTGTAAACAATGCCAAGGATTTTGTCAGCTTAATTTATTAAGAGCGTGAGCTCTACAGGGTTCCAACACAACATTTGCTGAGAGGGTATCATCAGGAAATTCAAGCTACCTCTCATTTCTGATTAAAGAACACAAAAACATGTGCCATGCAGAGGCCCAAATCTGCACCTTTGATATGCGTCACATCGTGATCTCTTTTAAAGGGATTTCTGGATTCCGGGGGGATTGATTCAATACAGGATCAGGATTTACAGTATGAGGATTATGAACGCTTCTACTGAAGACATTAGAGCATTTTATATCCTGTTTTCACCTGGGAGCACAAAGATAAAGACTTGAGGTCAGACCTCACTATCAGTCCTCTTACTCATGCCCCGAGGAAAATGAAGTTATAATATTTAAAGCATCAAACCATGTTTTATTCCAATGTTACCGCAATGATAGATGGAAGACTTGTGTCTGGTGTAACCCTGCTTGGCTCTCATTTGTCTATTTTTATTTTGTGAGTAGTTGTGTACATTTGTTGTACAAGAAAGTGGGACTAACCTCTAATGGATTTGTTCTGGTACAAGAAGCACAACTTAATGTATGCAGGAAACTTTAGACTCACAAAGAACAGAAGCAAGCACACATAGTCCTCCAGAGCTGGACTCAGCTGCAGAAAGTCTCGTTTTTCAGCTTTTCAATAACAAAGTCATTTTTTTCTTAGCTTACCCAAATACCCCCTTTCTGGATAATGAAAACATTTTAAAAATTCAGTTTTTTGCTTCCACTTGGAAGTGCCAAAGAGCAAAGTGGCTCGGTACATCTTTAAAGGAAAGCAACTTAGTGATTGCACCCATTAAAGTAAAGTGTGTGCCTCCGTGTGCGTGTTTCTGTGTGAGAGAGAGAGCAGTGGCGTGGGGATCTCAGATGATCTTCTCACTCAGTATTCTGCCGAGTCAGAGCTACGAGAGCTGCAGGGAATTACAAACATCTGCAACGCAAATGCATTTGCATGTCTGAAAGCAAGCTGCTCTTTCACTCTGCGCTTCTCATTTCAATTCTGGAAAATGATCCAACTTTCAAACTACTCTGTCAGCTTATGATGCCATATTCATGCACTATCTTTTTTGCAGCAACGTGCATAAAGAGTATCAACATTGCACACGTTAAACCTCTTTTTATTGCTATCATTCATATTCATACACCGACTGAACATGCATAGTGTTACTATTTATTTACAACAAGTTAAGGAAACCGATGCCTATATTAACATGGTAATACAGTGTATAAATAGATTGTACATGAAGCTGTCCCAAGAACTGTGAGGCCGCTATAATAGCCAGCATCTCCTGGAAGATTTCATTGACAGGTCCCACAACAGGAAAAGAAAGGGCAGTCCAACTGAAGCCATTTCACTTTTTTTTTCTGTTGCTGAAGAGTTGCTCCAAATATGTCCGTACTGCCGTGTTTGCACCTTCACCATCCACACTGCGGTCCATTTACAGCAAACAAGCATTTACACTGTAGTTGCAATTGTGGAGCCATCTTGAGCGTGGCGTTCTCTATGCATCCACACTGACAGGAAGCTTTAGTTGTCGCTCTTGTGGTTCTTTGGCTCCATATCGGCATTCATTTCTGGTACTTTTCACTGAGAAGATTACTATCAAAACTATGACTGTGGTGCTATTTAGTGTAAAACCTGACAGTCTGTGTTTTATCACGTTAACCTTTCCAACAGATCAGTGGTCGCCGACTTCCGCAGGGAGCACTGTCACGGATCATTCATTTCTTTCAAAGTTTAAAAATAAAAAGCAAATGCAAAATCTGGAAAAGAGAAAAGAGGTTTGAGCATTCTTTCACTTTAATCTCAAATGAGAGCCAAAATCAAACAAAAATATACATCTTGTTGGTGAAACAGCCTCAGCTTCCCCCTTCAATGATGATACTTCTTCATCGTGTTGAACCAAAGCAAATCAAGCAACAGAGAAAAAAACAAAAACAAACAAAAAAACAAAAAACCCAAAACTAAATATACATTTGACAATCATGCAGGAAGAACATAAACAAAAGAAAATCCTACTTTTGTATTATAATCAGGCAAAGATCAATCAAAACTTTAACAGCTGATGGTATATTCAAAAATGGATAAAACATGAGAAGTAGTGAGGCTAATGAATGGAGCATAATCATATACTGACAATTTAGCTTGTCATTACACACTGAAAAGTAGTTCTTAGAAATGGAACCTCTGAGACTTGCATCATGGTGAAACTTGGTGGAAACATCGTGTCGGTCGTCATATTAAATGAGTGAGATTATGTCATAGCAATATTGAGTACAGCAATAAATAAACATGCACCTCTGATATTCAACTGAATCCTGTTTTCTATCTGAAATATGAACTGCATGCTACTTCAGAGTTCCCCAATGAATAGCAAACATGATATAATTTGAAAATGAGCCAGGGGACTAAAGGGAAACTAAAGGGAGGAATTAAACTGAAGTCTTTGGTTCTTTGGTTCCCTTCACTGATAGCAAATGTACTGCATCAACTCAAACAGCTAATACTCACTAAGCAGGAGGTGACAACAGCTTACAAAACTGAGGCGTTAAACAGACATGGCCAGAAGTTTCCAACCACTCATCATGGGCATGATCATGTCATGGTAATTCTGGGCTGTTCTTTTTGGAATGATTGCACAACATAGATCCTTGATGACTTAAAAAAAAAAGAACTCGGTGCACAAGTTTAAATTTACTTTGGATTTTCTTGACAAGGCCAGGGCCCATTAACTTCTTGTTAGTGAGCATGATTGAAACAGGTAGTTTCTCTCTGCTAAGGGATTTGTTTGACAGCATTCATTGGACTGACCAATATGCACAATGATGGGAAACTCCAAGAAACCAAGTGAATATGTGAGAATGAGAATGCTGCATCACTATACTCAGTGAAACAAGTGCAGTAAGAGGGTGCCGACCAGCAAAGAAGCCCCTGCTCCAAAACTGACACTTTCAAGATCAAATGAAAGTTGCAGTTGCCCACATGGTCAAGCCAAATGCCTTCTGGAGAAAAGGTTTATGGTCAAACGAGACAAAGATTGGGCTATTTGGCCAAAATGCCAAGAGGTATGATTGGAGGAGTAAAGGTGAAGCTGAACACTGTACCAATTGTCAAGCACGGTGGTGGTAACATCATGCTCTCAGGCTGCTTTGCTGGCAGTGGTCCTGATATATTTCATAAAGTGAATGGAATAATGACAAAGGAGAACTACCTCTAAATTTTTCAACTTCACCTCAAATCAACAGTTAGATGGTTGAATTTAGGACACTGTTAGGTGTTCCAGCAGAACAGATCAGAAGGCTAACCGGCTTCCTAACCACAACCCTATTGAAACTTTGTGGACTACACTTGTAGCCATCAAAGATCTACTGTATGTTGACTCATTCCACCCTGGAAAAAGAACAGTTCAAAGAAATCATTAAAAAAAACAAATTACCATGACATTAATGCCCATGATGAGTGGATGTAAACATGTGACCACAACTATACCTCAAGCATCTCTATGTATTTTTCCATTTAGATAATGCTCAGATGATGACATCCTCTTCTAAATATTTTGGCCATTTCACTCAAATTCAAAACCTTCTACCATTTCTAACACATCAACTGCTTTATGCATTAAAAACAACACAGTAAGAAACATCACCAGCAGCCCATGAAGAGAGAAATACTGCATATATATCACTATAATATAGTACCTGTCTGTATAGGTATGTTTGCTGTCCTGTATATTCACACCTGTGTTTTCCATTATGTCTACCAGTTAGTATGGAGACCCAAAAGCTCCAATATAAATAAATAATAATACAAATAAACAGAAGTGTACAGATGATCTGAGATAATTTAATACAATATTAAAATTGAGCAAGTTTACTACTGTATTTTATCAGAAATATTTTAAAATGTTCTATTCTAGGACATGATTTATGTTATGACATTTTCACTGACACGTTCATGTTATGTTTTGTATCATATAATATTACTTTTCTCACTAAAACTGCTGTGCAGGAAAACTTAGTTTAACACACAATCATGTGAAAGATAAAGTTTTTGCAGGACTCTATCCAGTAAAAAACAAAGTACAGCCCATGATTAAATAGCTTGGAAAATCACCTTTAGCAGCAATAGCTAATCATGTAATCATTTCCTACATGATTTTCTCAGCCTCTCACATTGCTGTGGATGAATTTTGGTCCTCTCTTCTTTACAACGTTGCTTCAGCTAATTGACAGTGAAGCTACAGCACACCAGTCAGGTTTGAACCTTGACTGGACCATTGCAACACTTTGATTCTTTTCTTTTTCAGCCATTCTGTTGCAGATTCGCTGGTATGTTTGGGATAATTTTCCTGTTTTAGTTGTCGGACAGATGGCCTCACATTTGTCTCTAGAATAGTTTACAGAGAAGTTTGTGGTTGACTCGGGTGCTCAAGTCCTGTGGATTAAAAAAAGCCTAATGCATCACCCCTCCACTACCCCTCCTCAGAGTTGGTATGAAATGCTGGTATGAATGCTGTGCATTATAGCTAAACATCTCCCCTTTGGTCTTGTCTGACCAAAGGACATTGTTTCAGAAGTCTTGTGGTTTTTTCAAATGAAACTTTGCAAACCTAATCCGTGCTGCCATCTTCTTTTAAAAGAAGATGTGGCCTCCTTGTAATCCTTCTAAACAAGCCACACTTGTTCAGTCTTTTTCTAATTGCACTGCAGTGAACTTTAACATTTAGCATGCTAACTGAGACCTGTAGAGTCTGATGTAGTTCTTAGGGTTTTTTAGGGGGGGGGGCATTGCAGCTTCTCTGAGCATTGCACAGTGGGATAAATTTGGTTGCTACTTATTAACTTCAGTCAAAGAAGTAAGGGTGTACTTTTTTTTTACAGGGCTTCATAGAGTCCTGTAAATAAATGTTTTCACATAACTATAGAAATTGACAGTGACTTGTTCCTACAACAGCCTTGATAACTACCAGCTATCTAGCTAGAACTGGATAACCAACTAAAAGGACTGGCTCACTCCACAAAATTTTGTGTATTTCATTTTTAAAATCACAAGATTAGTCAGCTAGCTAATATAGCTAATCCAAGCAATCTGGAATGAGAAGCTAATTTAGCAAGTTAGCTGGCTAGCATAATCTAAGCTAGGATTGAATGAAAGTAAAACATATTTCTGTATCTTTGCTCTGTGTTTACTTCCAGCCAGAATTTCAAGGTTGAATTAAAATTTAGAGGCTAATGACATGTAAGTGAGCAAAATGTTAAGTGGACACACATTGTGACAACTCAGCTGTGATTCGGAGACAAATTATCAATAAAAAGGAATTAAAAAGAATATTTTAGAATAAAAAAAATACACTGAGAAAAAAAAAGTTAAAACAAAAATTTAGAAATTATTAATGTTGAGTTAAAGTCTCACAATTTTGGTTAGTATATATTTTACTCTATTTATTAACATGAATTTTTATTTGTAATATGTGTGGGTTTTTTTTTTAACATGGACTCCTTTGAACTTCCATATATCAGGGAGCGTAGGGGTACATTCCTTATGAAACAGCAGAACAGATTTGTACTGGGACAAGTGCCATGAAACTGTTCATGATAGCCAGATTTCCAGAATACAAGTGAAGGTATCAAAGGCCACTACATTTGTAGAAATGAAAAAAGGTAAAATGCAGGCTGAGAGAAACATTACTGCTCAGTAAATGAAAAATAACTCAGAGGAGGACACGGAAGAAAGAGAACTTTCAACAGTGAGCAGAAGGATTGGCCTTTGGAAGTCTGATTTATATTTCTCAGCGCATGCTCCATTGTAGTGATTTTTCCACCTCCCTTGCCTGTCACTTTCAGCCCTCTTGTGCCATCCGTTACTTTTCCTATTTCACTCTAAATATTGTACCTGCAGGCAGAAACGGGGAGATTAAGTTGTAAAATATCAATGATCAATCCATCATGAAAGAGATTCAAAGTGGAATGTGAATTTGTTCTCACTCAATAGAGCAGGTGAATTCTGCCATAAAGCCTTCAATTACAGCTCCATTCTAAAATAAATATTAAAGTGTGACAGAATTTATAAAATATCACCTTGCCATAATCAGACAGGTCTATTTTTAGCAAAACCACCTCAATGAAATTTAAAGATATGTCACAGTTTGAGTACTTATTAATATTTCAAATGGAGCTGCAATCATAAGCGTTCCTTTTTTCCACCAAAACAATTCCATAGTGAGTATGCCACCTCTCTCATGAATCCAGATGTAGAAATTGTACACACTCATCCCGGAACACACCTCAATAACACTTACTGTACACACCTACAGTAAGGTACACTTGTTGTCTAAAAACGCTCTCTGTCTTAAACTCTCCGGGACACATACTGCACTTGAACAAATGCTAAAAGTACAGATAATATGTCCAGTAGAGCAGGTTAACAATGACAAAAGACAGTGGGAAGGTGACTCTGGAGTAGTTGTCTATATGGTGGGGGTTCTCCACATGACAACAGCTAATAGCACCGAGAATCTTGCGGAGGGTGGCCAGAACAGTGAGGCACCAGTTGGTGCGCTCTGGAGGCGACACCTCAGGCTTGGGCTCGCTGCCCGAGGGGCTAGAGGGGCGGACAGCGAGTTCAGTCGAGGCAGGAACCGAAGGAGACGTTGCAGTGGGCTCCTTGCGCCTCTTGGCCCTGCTACAGTGAGTGGAAATGGTGGTGATGATGCCGTTCATTTCATCGTCAAAGTCGTGCATGTGGTGGCCATACTGCAAGAGAGAGAGAGGAAAAATGAGGTTTGATTTGAAACAAAAACACGATGCATCTGCATCTGAGAAATCCAACTTACCCCAAAATGCTCATGATGATATGATGATGATGACGAGGACAATGACAGCGACCACCATGATGAACACAACAATGTGGCGACAGTAATGACCACAACAATCAACAGTTAATGCACCACACGCAGGGGTATCTCACCATGAGCATGTGTGCGTCAGCATGGGTGAGGGTGCAGAAGTGGGCCACGGCGTACTCAATAAGCGCTCCGAAGATAAAGCTGAAGCAGATCCCCAAATACACATCAATGGCCTTGATGAAGCAGTTGGCATTGGGTAGTGATGTCCGGGCTCCCATCATCAGAGTTGTCATGGTCAATACTGTGGTCACTCCTGGCATAGAACACATACAGACAGTGGTCAAGTAGGGATTTTTTGACCAACCATTAAAGACCTAAACAAAGATGGGAACCCACTGGTTTGTTTGCTGACTTAGTCACTGGGAGCCAACGCCAAATTTGGACAGGCTTCTGGCGTAGCCAGTAAATATCCAGACCAAGACTTATGCTTGTGTCTGACAGTGATTGTTTAAAAATGCAAATAGTTTATAGAAATACTAATAAAATACTTGATAGATACTTGATACAGACAGCACCATCCATAAGAATTATTCCAGCCGTGTATTTCACCTGGACACACTGAACACCGTGTTGCACCTTGTAATTCCAGCTTGACCTTCAGTAATGCAATCTTGAAGCTGACCCCACTGTGCAAAGAATCTAACAGCAAAAAAAATATGTCCTTGCCTGGAGTTTCTCATGTGTCCTTCCGTTTATGCATGGTCAGTAACAATGTGCATGGACAATCAGATAACACATTACAATATATCATCAAAAAATCCCCTTTATATTCCATGGGCCATGAAGTGGAACATCTTGTAGTTGTGTTTGTCTTTTCAGAACTTAGTGTTGCACTCCCCGGAGGAGCAGCAGATCTAATTCAGTGAAATATCTATGTTTGGATTTTCCCACTAGAAACAGCTTCAAGACATCTCTGTCTAAAATCACAAGCAAATAAATAAACACTGCTTACTAGTCTGTCCCCTGAGCTCAGCTTCACTTCGTAAAAGCTGAAAAATCCAAAGGCTAAAAGCATCACAGAGGAGGAAAACCATCCTTTGGTGAGGTCCATCACCATTACAAAACAATACTCACACAAAGTGTTAAAAATAAGAATTTTATTTTGTCCAAATACATCTGAGCCCATCAAAAATATTTCTGTAAGTCCTCAACAGACAGTGCACTTAATCAGAGTCTTTGATTGCATCTCAGATGTTTCAAGTCTACTGTGACTGCTGTAAAACAGAACACAGCAGCTATAATGGCACGCAGTAACTAAACGTTGAAGTTGCAATGTAAATGTATACGTGCTCAAGGAGAAATGTTCTTACATTTGAGCGAACAGAAAGTTGGCTTTTCCCATACCTATGCAAATACGTGCTGGAACAGAAGACAGAGAAATCCAAAAGGAAACCCACGAGAGGACCACCAGCAGGCTGGAGGGGACATAGGTCTCCAGGATGAAGTACAGAATGCTCCTCTTCAGCTCAAAGTGGAAGACAAGCTTTGGGTAGTGGCCTTTAAGAACAGAGACAATAAGTACACAAAATCTTTTATGATGTGGCCCCAGCAGCAGCATTAAACCATGATTTTGGATATGACTGTTACCAGTTTCATAGATGGCCTCTGAGACAGATGTGTAGTGGTCTTCTACTGTATACTGAGCCAGCTGGAGAGTGTCTAAACCACTGACAGACTCATTTCCTCTGGTCCAGTAGAACATAACATCATTGATGTTGTAACCCCCTGCAACAGAAGGAAAGATGGAAATGAAGAAAGCCGCACTAATCACTTTACAGGATTTTCACTTCATGGTTTAAAATAAGAGCAATAATGCTGTCAGTCAAATTCAGCTGCAACTATTGTGTATGTATATTGTTTTTTTGTCCTCCTTTAACAAGTTAAAAAAAAAGTGCATGGTAGGGGTGAGAGAATCTGTAACATAACTGTACAAAGCATACAAAGAGAACAGCTGCACAATTTATTTTCATGACGAGCTGTGGCAGGCGGGTAAAGTTGGACCCCAAAATGCAGGACTTAAAGGCACAGTAAACTTAAATGTGGTTTTATTTAGCAAACGAAGCAGGAAACAATAAACACACTAAATCGGGGCGGAACACATGCCAGAACTAAAACTAAGGGGAAACATGAAACAGGGAGCGACACAAAGCAGAGGGATCATCGATGATGACGCAACAAGGAACAGACGCAGACTGAGGACTTAAATACACACACTAGGTAATCAGGAAACAGGCAACAGGTGAGCCCCACAGCTGAATGTAATTAAACAAACGAGACAAGAGGACACAAAACTAGACACAAAGCATGTGGGACACGGGGCTGTCAAAGTAAACGAGGAAGCAACGAAATGGAGACAGAAACGCAGACTTGACACACCACACCGGAAATAACACAACAAAAACACATCAGACGCAGGGGAGACAGGAACGAACTCGGAGATCAATATGTAAATAACAACAACTAATAACAGGACATGAAGCTAGGATTGATAAAACCAAAACGAGCTGGGAACACAACGGAGAACTCAGTGAAACAGAACCTAAAAAGAACTAAATACAAAATGCTGGGCACGCGGTCCAGGACCATGACTATTTATGATATTATTATATGTGCATTAAAGACACAGTGTTGACATTTAATCTTTAAATATCACTGTTATCTTGAGTGCACTGTTACTGTGATAGCCCTATTTCTATTTTAATAATACATTAAATATAGCAAGTATATATGCCATGTAAAATGAATTTCTTTTTCAGGCATGTTGCCAACTCATTGTGTTTTTTGCCCTGCAACTTGACTGTTGTCGACTTGACTAATATTGGCTAAAAGGAGGCGGGGCACTGCACTCAGATTGATCAGGTGACCACATATTACCCCAAATGAATACAAATGTTGCACCATATCTTTTGGATGTGTGTATAGCCAATTCTTTGGCAACATGTTCAACATTAAACTTTGTTGGCCAATAACATGTCAGCGTTATGCAGTTAGATAAATGACCGTGCTACATTCTTCCTCCTCTGGAGCAGTTAGAGGTTTAATGATTTGTGCATTAACAGTTTGACTGCTGAGCTTTAATGCCACTTATGCTGGAATGAGCAGCACCACAGCAGCATACGCTCACATGCATGAGGGAATTATGACCTGCGCGCGCTTAATTCTTTATGTTAGCGGTGGTAATAATGATGATGATGATGATGACACAATAGTATTTTTTTTTCTTTTACTAAACCCCACGGTAGCAATACTGGAAACAGCTGTTAATTGCTAAAGCGTATTCTGTGGTCCTATCCCATTACAGCCGAGGTGTTTGGAATTGCAGCCCACAGTGGGCGGTTAATTCCCCCAATGTTAAATATTAGCACAAGAGAGAAATTTGGCAAGACTTAAAGGAAATGTGGAAGCACTTTTGAAAAGCTAGTTTAAGACTTTATGTTACTCCAACAAAGGGAAGGCGTAGACAGTGCAGCACTGAAATGTGCCTGCTCTCAAAACGGCACATGAATTTGCCATAATATGCACATATTGTGCACATGTGTGTATATAGTCTGAATATTCACTTTGACACAGTTTGACAGCGAGATCCAGCAGGGATTGCTAATGGAAATGCATTTCTGGTGTTCATTCAATTCTTCAAAGAGGACAGCTAAAGAGTGAGGGGGAAACGAGCTTAAATCTTGCCTCTTACCATAACAGACTAATCATGCATATTGCACTGGGCCCTAGAGAGCCTAGATAACCCAAATAAAACTTGGAATAAGAAGGCATGCAAAATTAATATGATCAAAGATGCCACGGGTAAATGTGGTAGCGCCTTTGATAGAGCAATGTAACAATGTGTAATCGTATCAGTTACTAAGAACTAGCGTGTTTCTCCTGTAAAAATTTGAGGACAAAGTGTGATTAATAAGGCTTAACATCTTAGGTGTATTTTTCTAATTTATCTGCAGAGGGAGCAAGAGAATAACAAAAGCACGAAGCTGCTCCGTTGGCCGAAGCTGGTGTACACCTCGGTAATCAGCCATGCATGAAATGTTCATTAATTCTCTCCGTTTAAACACATATGGAGTCACGTATTATAGACCAGAACCACAACACTGGAGCATACAGTAGTTTCCCTAATGAAGGGCAGTGGTGACTTTGATCCTGAAAGGTCCTATAAATTCACCGTTTTACATCTCATTGTCTCATTGTAATTCTCTTTATTTTCCTGACCTAAACCCCTAACGTTACAATACAAATTAAGAGACCCAGATGGGCAGTGACAACCTGTGCAACAGCATGGAAAGAGTTACATTCAGCCATCCAGTGGCCTGTAGCCCTTTGTGTGTGTGTGTGTGTGTGTGTGTGTGTGTGTAGGTGTGTGTTTGTTTTTTGAAAGGATCCTCACCAAAATGTAAATCAAAGTCACGATTACAAAGGCTCATCGCTGTCTTCTGACTCTTTCTGCTGTCGGAATGCACTAAATGTTTGACCGCAGTCTTAATTTAAATGGCGCACACCCTCCCACAACAACGCTCTCTTTAAAGCTTCCTGCGGTGCAGAGGATCCACTTTTGGCACAGCATTAAAAGAAATAAATCCTTGAATATACATGTTCATAAAGAGACACAGAGACCGAGCAAGCAGGAAATAGAGACTGGAGGAGAGGAGGACAGGAGGGGAGAGAGATGGGGAGAAAACAGCAGAGATAGAGCAGCATGATGAGACAGAAATGGCAAAGGGGGAGGGGGTGATACAGACACAGAGTGAGAGAGAGAGAAACAGATGCAGATATTTAGCCTGGAATTATTAAAGCAGTGAAGGAAGGATCCATCATCCTCTCAGTTACCTAACATTAACCTCCAGATATCTTTATGCCTGCCGTCAAGTGGCACTGGAGCTCAAGCTAAATGTTTTATTTGGCACTGAGGTCCTGATGGGCTTCTGGCAGGGATCAGACTTAGCTTAGCCTGGCTGGCTGTCATTTAATAGCATGGAGCAAAAGCGAGCTGGAAAGCAAAGACAGGAGATGAGCGTGGGGGAGAGGAGAGGTGTGAGGAGGCCGATTTCGTCCAACAATCTGCTGCACAGAGCAGTGAAAGTGTGTCATAATTACGCAAAATGGGCTCCCCCTTTCAGGAAAGTGTCGTGAAAAATTCACACTTTTTAACGAGGGAGATATTCGTGCAGTGCAGCGGCAGAGGTTTACATTCTTAAGTTATTAGGGTAGGTTTAAAGGATTTGTAGGATTAGGCAGGTTTGGTTTCAGGGACAGAACTGACCCTACAATTTGGTGACTGTGGAATTGTGGGAAAGAGTCCGCTTTAAGAAACATATTTGGACTGTTCAAGGACTAACACAATAATCATAAAAATAGATTATATTGTGGCCCTTTGCTGTGGAACTCCAGTTAAAGTCAGAGGCTTCCGGTTCACTTTAATCATTCTTGAAACAGTGCTAGAACGTCACTGGCGCCCAGCTTTGGCAAACTGAATTGAATGGACACAGTCGTGATGAAAAGAAAGCACACGCTCTGTCAATTCTACATTTTTAGGTATCAGGTCGTAATGGGAATATTCTCCTTATTAGCAGGGCTTCACATGAGGTAAATGCAACCCCCAGATGAAGTTCAAAAAATGACATATTACACCGTGTCATGATTTATTTGACAAAAACTAAGCCAAAATGCAGACGCAGTGTATGAAAAACTAAGCACACCCTTACTGCTTCCATAGGAATTAAGAGGGAAAGTAACAGCCAGCAGCCATAATCAAATTGATCATCAGCATGTAACATGAAGGCTATAAAAGCAGAAGCTTGGTCAGGTCGCTGGTCTGGAGCATTCAGGTGTGGGTTACACATAATGCCAAGGAGGAAAGACGTCAGCAATGATCTTAAAGCAATTCTTGCTGCTCATCAGTCTCAGAAGGGATATAAGGCCATTTGCAAATAACTAGAAGCCCATAAGTCTACAGTGAGATGCAGCTTCCAGCTAATTTACCCCAAGATCAGACTGTGAGAGACAGAGAGAGAGAGAAAAAGGCCTCAGGTTAACATGCTGTTAACTGAACAAGCATGGCATGTTTGGAAGTCTTGCTTAAAAGAACATGGCAGCAAGGCTTAGCTTCTGAAAACTGTCTTTTGGACAGACAAGATCAAAATGGAGAGGCCTGGCCATAATGCACAACAACACATTTATTGAAAACCAAACACAGCATATCAGGACAAAACACCTCAACTGTCAAGCACGGTGGTGGAGAGATGATGATTTGGGCTTGTTTTACAGCCACAGGACCTGGGCAATTTGCAGCCATTGAGCCGACCATTCTCTTTATACCACATGGTCAGGTTCAAGGACGGCTTCCACAAAATTCAATACATTTCAATAGGGCTTCTACAAAATAGTGAAGCAAGGGTTTGAATATTTTTCAAATGGCATATTTCAAGTATTCTCCTTCTTCATTCAGCTGGTCCCTTTAGGGGTTGCCACATCAGCGCACCCTGTCCCTGGTATCCTCCTCTGTCACATCAGCTCTTTCCATCTCCTCCTTCACTACATCCATGAACGTCCTCTGAGGTCTTCCTCTTTTGCTCCTGCCTGGCAGCTCCATATTCAACATCCTTTGTCCAATATATGCACCATCCCTCCTCTGCACATGTCCAAATCAGCCCTCCTTAACCTCAACTTCAACCTGGCCTGCACTTATTTTAAAAACATCACAAATGCAGGATGGTGATGCAGTGGTTAGCACTATTTATTCAAACCTGCTAACCAGTTGGCGCCTTTAGACCAAAGATAGGCTTATTAATTAACTGCTGATCCTGAATTAAGCATATGTGTGAATCATCTGTGTTAGCGCCGTGATAAACCCACCTTAGCAACCATGCGGCGTTTATCCCACCTGCCAGCTGATGTCAGGTGAGACTGCATTCAGCCTCATCCTGAGATTCTGTATTGGACAGACTGTTGATAGATATTTTCACTGTTTCATTATGAAGTTTAGAGTGATGGATAATATTTCAGGTATATCCATTTAACATTACATGTACAACACAATATAGTGTGCAAAAACTGAATTAAATAAGCAACCCTAATGGTGGTGTTGATCTTTTCATTAAAGCTTGAGTAAGAAGTCATGTTTCCCAAACTGTTGTACTATTTCTGAAGGGAGCGATGCCATTTTTTATTATTATTTTTTACATTTTTTTTGCTCCTTTCCCTTTCTTTTAGTGTGTAATATAGTTTTTGAGGTCTGCAGTGTTGCAAAGTGTGCCCACAGATGGTATGGGGTTTTTTCTTTCTTTTTTTAATGACTTCAGCATCTAATTTTCCATACAAATCCTATCAAGCTGAGTACTGACAGCGCTGAAAGAAGGGGCATGACTTACAATATCAACACAGTAATTCATGGTGGAAAAAGAAAACTTTGAGGAAGAAGGATTTTGTAACCTAGCAACAATGAGAGCTTAAGAGAAGTGCTATGAAAATGAGGTGACAGGCATTTCTACTGCAAAAAGTGCCAGATGTGGACATAGACCCTTATTAAAACGCTGCTCCTGAAACTGACACACCTTCTTGCACCTTCTTGGCTGTCCAGGCTTTTCTTACATTACTTATTTATGTCACCATGTAAACTATTTTTCTATTGCTTGCCTCATGGATATTTTGTCAAACAAAGTATGAGTAGCTACTACACAATGTGCCATTTTTCCTCGCTAGATCTATTTCTGCTAACTTTAGGTTATGGCGCAACATAAAGCTAAGTGCTATTTTTTAACCATTCTCTTATGTTACACTTGGCCTAATAGTAACATATAAAAGCACTCTTTCGAGTGATTTTTTTTTTTTTGTGCACAATGAACAGTGACTTTGATGTTGAAATAAGGCCGCATTTCAA
>VUQK01039950.1:29751-56733 GCA_015106715.1 Bujurquina vittata
ACAGGTGCTATACTTTTTCAACCCCCTGATGCCCCCCAAAAAAAAAAAAAAAATTGTTGTGCTATTCCAGCTATATCTGCGCCTTTAGGGCACACATTTTGTGGTGCCCTTGTTTGAATCTTCTTCGTCTTGTTTCAACTGCTCCCTTTAGGTGTCGCCACAGCGGATCATCTGCCTCCACAGCACCCTGTCCCTAGCATCCTCTTCTGTCACACCGACCCTACTGCATGTCCTCCTTCACTTTCAACAGCAGAACAGTTTCCATCAGCTCCCTGCTGGTCAACCAGGGCTGATCCTGACAGAAGTATGGAGATTTCATTCTTATGAAATTTCCATATTCTTATCGACTGGATTGGTGACCTTGTTTGAATATTGACTATAAATCATCAAAACATCTGAAGATGTATGACTAATTGACAATGCAGCGCCACATGAAACCCATTATAGCCTACAGCAGTATGCTTGTAAGTAAGGTGAAGGAGACACGGCCATTGCACTTCATGGAATAAAATAATTATATCTCTGTGAGGCTGCACAGTGAGTTAAAAGCTTACATTATCATTTTAACTTGTTATCAAAGGTCAATTTAACATGCCGCATGCTAGCGCACCAAATTTGCATTCTCCAGCTGAAGGTGGTGTCTGTGTCATTTTTGCAGGTATCCAGTCAAGCTAAAATGAAAATGGTACTTTGGCCCGATGACGGCCTTTGGGGAACATACAGACCTTAAGCGTAGCACACTCTGAACCATAATGATGAAAAGTCATGGAGGCAGTCTAAAGATTAATCCCTTTGTCCGATTAATTATGTGTATCCACTTTCTGGAAAACCATTAAATATTTGTTAAGGCTTTTACCTAAAACCACAGCCGAAGGGGTGTGCAGCAGCGGCTCGTCTCTAAAGTTATTAGCCACTGTTCCTAAAATGACACGTTTACGTACATTAACCAACTGTAAGTGACCACGTGATTAAATGTTATCTTGCTTTCCAGCCTCAACTCCACCTCTCAAATTAATGAAAGGCTCTTTGTTCACACCACGCATGGCACAACCTTTAATCTAAGAGTCTCATTAAGCAGTGTCTGCGTTTGCTAAAACACTTGAAGCTTTTTAATTTGATGCAAATACAAGAGGTTGAGTTTGCACAAACAGCATAATTGAATAACTTTAGCATGGTACAAGGAATCAAAGGGAGGGATTGTGACAAGCCAGCTGCCTTTGACAGCTGAGGTTAAACAAGGGACAGTCTGAGTAAATATGGTATGTTCTATAGGAATGAGTGAGAAAATGTCATCAGTGGTAGTTTTAGGATAATTCTGCTTTCTCTATCACAGACACTGTTAAAATGGTAAACATGTAAAGATTAGATTAGGTTAACTTTATTAATCCCTTTGGGAGGGTTCTGTCAGGGAAATTCAAGTTCCAGTAGCACTTTTTTACATAGACACACAAACAGAGATAGATAGAAATAAAGTTTCGTCAGATATACAAGAAATATACAAACAATAGAATAGAATAAATAGATAAATAAATTATATTATGTCAGTGAATGTACACTAAAGCTCAGAAACACTCAATTTCTCATTGTTATTTCTGCTCTTGGCTCTCTATGATGTTAATGAAAATCCCTATTAGGGTCAACTCGGGCATTTAGCTGTCAGCACAGAAACCAGCCACCTACCAGCTGTTCAGTCCTTCTGTTTGTGAGAAGGTGGCCAATCAGAAGAACATTAGCTTAGGGAAGAGGAAAGAGGCTAAAATAACTTGTTTCAGAGTGTAGCTGAAAAAAAAATCTAAAAAATTATTAAAAGAAATTAAAAAAAATAATAATTTAAAAAAATTATAGTGCCACTCAAATAACCACTGCATAAATGTCCCAAAAAGAAAAGTCATGGCATAATCATAATTCTTATCCATTCATTGTTTGTACAAATGTTTCCATCTGGACCAAAAAAGTAGACCAGCAGCACAGATCATCACTGTCTAAGATGGAGTACCTTACTATGTTGTGGATGTGGCTGTGTTTTTCTTCCCTAAAAATATTCACGAGTAAGTGTCCAAGTCCTTATATGTGGAAACTGCTGGCCATCGCCCGTTCCCCCCTTTGAGTTTTCATTTTTTGTCTACTGCTGAGTCTGCCCCATGGCCAGATAAGTTACTGCAATAGTGGTATAGCCAAAAAAAAAAAAAAAGTCTTCCCCAGAACACTCAGAACTTGTTTCACCTGACTGTGTCAAATCAGCTTAGACAGTGAAGTAACTCGCTCCCAGCACACTGTTGCTCTGCTGCAAAAAGTGTCACTCTTGTGGCTTGTAGCCTGTTGTTTCAGCAGAAAACATCCTTGCATGGCAAAGCCATGTTAGTGACGGTTGCAACAGCACTCTGCCTTTGGCATACTGCATTATCAGTCTGGGTCACCCTGTGTGACCCTCATTACCTTCGCAAATGGTTTTGCATCCACGTGTGTGTCTGTGTGTGCTTCTGCATGTTTTTTTCTTTGTTTTTTTGTTTTTGTTTTTTTAAGTCTGACACAGATGGGGACAGCGGTGAAAAATGGAAAATGACATGGACTACTGTATTCTACTACTGTAGATTTTAAAAAAAAAACTATTTAAAAAATAAGTCAAATACAGAAAATGTACAACTTCTAGTGCGTTATGCTATAGCTTGGGACTGATTTACATATAATAGCACTAACTGATAGTGACAGAGTTATCCACTTTTGATGTTCATCAGGGTTTTATGGTCAAACAATGAAACATAGCTTCTTTGACCAGAATGTGTGCTAAGAGCTCTCAGCTTTTTTTCACTCTATCCATCTCTATAAATCCCCAGACTCGAACTTTTGGCTGTCTAAACCTTCATCTGCAGGCGGGGATGAGACCTCAGTTCTCCAGCCTGCCAGACAGTCACTATCCACTGAGCCCTGACAATGAAAAAAAAAGAAAGGTAGATCTTTAGAACGCTTCAGGAACCATGAAGGCTGTTAATAGTAACAAGTAATTTTTTTTGTATGCACAAGGCAGCATTATCATGAAACCACGAGTCTGTGTGCCACAGTGCCATCCACAAATACACTGTAGTCAGAACATGCATGCACTGTATGCACACACCAACAAACAAACATCACTCATATTTATGTACTGTAGGGTTTCTCTCTCCCAAGATGAAAGCATAGTGTGTGGAATGCACATTTTCCCAGAATGCATGCTGACAGACCAAACACACCTGCCCAGCAGACTGCCTATCGAGAATCACGAGATGACACATTGAATGCTCAAAACTAAGCAGAGGGTCCGCCATACTAAGTCCCCAGTTTAAGCTTTGGTTTAACATGAATGCATGTAGATCAATATACATTTAAAGCAACAACTTTAATTTATGTGCGTTGTGCATCTATCAGCTCAGGTTGCCGCCATGTCCATGTCTGGCAATCTGGTAAAGTAAAAAAAAGAAATCATGTAATGGTTTGGTATAATGATTCGGAGGTGGCACGTGTGCCCAGTAGCATTGTCACTTCACACTTCATCGTGAACCCACCAGCTGGGTTTCTTCCATCGAGATACAGTAAACACATCCAGGTTATATTTGCGTCGGCCGCAGGTGCGGATGTGTTTTTCTGTCTATAGCCATGTTCTGCGATGGCCCTAAGGTGCAAAACACAACAACAAAAAAGCAAAACACAACAAAATGTGTGACATTTTAGCAAATATAATAGGAAAGCTAATAATGCGGTGAATTCATAGCTGTCAAGTGACTCCGGCATGCTCCGCTTAGGCACTTCCCTCGCCTAAACCCAATGGAATAATTCAGTTAATGGGAACGTATCCAATGTGACTATCTCCTGACTTTTAATGTCCCAGCCTGATTCTTTCAACACTGTCCAGGGTGTGCCATGCTCCTGACCTTTTATATGTTCCGCACCCCTCATGACCTCTAATATGGACAGATTTGAAAGACATTTTCTTCTGCTATCTAGTCCCATTAATATCATGATCAACTAAATCCTGAGTAGTTGAAATGTGCTATTTCTAAGTTCATAAAAACTCCATTAGGTCTTATTAACTCAGTTGTATCATTAGTGTTTTGAAGCAGCAGGTTGTTTGCTAGCATATAAAGAGGATAGCTTACTTAGCATAGTGAAAAAAGTATTATAGTATGAAAATCGAGCACAGAGAGTCCAGTAATGGACACCGACAGCGGCATCTAAAAGCAGGCTACCGGTTCAGCTGCTCGCTCAGGGATGTCGACATGAGTATCAGTGCTGCGTGTGAGCAGCTGATTTCTCAGGGCTTTATCTGTCGTGGCACACGTAGCGACAACATTATCAGCCCCGACACATGACACTATGAATCTAAACAGCACCTTCTAATGTGCTAATTGGCCAGTCACAAATGATCATGTCTCATCTCTGTGAAGGTGGTGGAAAAGAAAGAGGGAGTAGGTAGCACTTTTCACTCCATTCTTGTTTGTCATGATCAAAATCTTAGATCTGATTCGGTTTGGCTTATTTCTTTATTCCCCTCCTCATCTCTCTCCCTATCTCTTTCTCAAAGCATTAACAAACCTGACTGAGCTGCACCAGGAAGATAATTAACCGAAATAGTGCAGCCACAATATCATCTCTAGTGTATCCACAGTGGCAAAAATACAGTAAAGACAACAAATTACTTTCAAAATGTTTTGCCTCCTTTAACTAACTGCTGTGAAGCTATCAGGTGAAGCAGAAGTGAACGTGACATTTTCACATGTTGGTGAAATGTGGAAACTATAAACTGTTATTATACTACCTTGTTTTGATGCTTTACACATTAGACACACAGTCGAGAATTCACATCCTGATTCCTTCCTGTGGTTGCTTTGGTTAAGATCCAGGAAAGATCAGAATTTTCTGGTATACAGGAGAATTCATGTTTTCATCAGTTACGGCAAATTCATCAACGTTATGAAGCAGCAAATCAGCCCCAGAGCATCACACCACCACCACCACCACCATGTCTGACCGCTGGTTTGATGCTCTTTTCATGAAATGCTGTGGTGGATGTAACAAGACCAAAAAAAACTTCCAGGAAGTTCAACTTGTGTGCTGTCAGGTATTTGAAGGAGGTTCTAACACTCTTCTTTGGATGCTGATAGCCTTTTGTTTTGTTCTCTGTCAAGATGATCCTACACTGCTTCAATAATGTTGAGGTCAAAAGTCAGAATTGTCTGCGATAGACTCCTCATCAAAGAATGTCTCACAGTTTTTGCAAATTTGTGGGAAATCACAAAGTTGGTCTTGACTGATCTACCCTGTGTCTTGCCCTATGGCAGCTGGATGGATGTGAATCTAATTAATTTCAGTGCACTATAATAGTCTGTACTGCATTTACGTAACTGTCAGTTACAGTGGCTCTATTTACTCTCCTCTGCTCTCAGTTTCACTCTCTGCCTGTTTCGCCACATCTTCTGCCTTGTGTGTAAACCCCTCCTCCCCTTTCCACACACACAAAGCAGGAAAGCAGCTCATCACATTACCGTTTATGTGCAATAAAAGCTTCCCTACAACTGTTAATTCATCTAAAACGACAGGGGAGAATGACTCTTTTTCAAAAAGGAGTGAAGCCGACCAGGAAAAGTGCAACAGTTGCAGGGAACTCCCACCCTGCCTACACATTCCACTTACAGTCATCATCGGAAATGTTGGACTTGCTCATTAACATTATATCTCCTGAGATGTCCTCTAGTTAGCTGGTTAATTAATTTGTAATAAGTTCCTGATTTGTTCCTGTGGCCATAAGCGAAATCCACCACCATGACATCTATACCTTTCAAAATGCCTCTAGGATGTGCTAACGTGTCCCATTTTTTTAGGCAGATGTGTGGCAGAGGGTTCACACAGAGCAAAGGATGGGTGACAGGGTGGCTCTGGAATCAAGGACTCAAACCCCGCGGGTGAATTTGTCTTTTAAGAACCTGCTTCATGAGCGAGCCTCCCCACAGATCTCCCTACCCATCTGCTTCCTCTTCTTCCCCATCTCTGAGGCACACAAGGCATCATTCCAGGCAGTACTTGCACATTTCACAACAGATTAATTCAGTTGAGCATAACCCCTGCAGAGAGCTGAGTAACACTCACTGTGGACCCCCTTGTTTGTCTCTTCCTTCCATCCTCCCACCCACTCAGCAGTATGCTCAACTGGGAAACCAGCTTCTCACTCAGGGTCAGAAGAACCTCAGAAGGAATTGATCCATGCCCTTCCTTGTTCCCCAGACTCCCTCGGCTGGCATCCTCTCTGCTGCCGAAATCCCAAAGGCCATCGGTGTGCCACAATGCTCGGGCCTCACAAAGAAGAACATGTGTGTTCTGTATTTGCAGAGGGAGCAATTGGATTCCTCATTTCTCATTTATGTACAATTCAGCTGTGCTAAGAGGGATTTGACGAGGCGGGGGTGCAGCTCCATTCAAATGATTTCTTTCATAAATTTTCATGGGATGACTTTCCCCATTTGCCATTCTGTTACATAGACTCAATGTCACATTACTGTGTAGTTTCTTTTCTTAAACGACTAATCTATTCAATACTACAAAGCATTTAATCACACTTGGTTATTAAATACTTGCTCAATGGTAAAATACAGCCACTGATGGATGGCTTCAAATTATTAGGCAGGGCCTCAGCTGACCTTCAGGGTCAGAGAATTAAGCATATTCATATTCAACAGACAGCTAATGACTTCTGTGTCTTAATTCATAGTGCCAGGCTAAATGGAAAACCATTAAAATTGGCTCAAATTCTCTACATACACGGCTGAAAGAAGGCACTGAGTGAAAGCAGGCATCCATTGTCTTGTGCCGTGCTGCTGGGGGGAACAGGTAAAACATATGGCATTAGCTGAATCCTCAAGGTGTGCTAGAAATGTTAGACTCACACTGGATGCTACGCCTGTCAAGCTGCATTAAGTGTCTTTTCTTCTTTTGCACAGAATATTCATTTTTTGCACTGTGAAATGGGATTTGAGGAAAGTCACTGCTGCTCTCATATACAGAGATTATTCCCTCGCTCATCAGGGACTTTCTAGGCCTCCTCAGACCCTTCAGCCACTACAGACTTGGAGATGCGGAGGCAGGCAACGAGGCACGAAGAAAAAAAAAAGCCCTCCTGAGTTCATGTCGCAGGCTTGTGTGGATAAAAGCAGCTGTTTCTCGCTTTCATGCTATCCCAGGCAGCTCCCTAAGCCTCTCCACATGGGAGAATAGACGAAGTCCCTGGTGCCGAATGCAGAACATTTACTGTCTTCATAAGCCTGCTGAAGTCAGAAGTATCTCAGAAAAAAATGTGACATCAGAAACACGTGACTATTTAAGTGCCGATGCTGTATGTCTACTTTTGTTTACTGTCTTAACTACTTTTGTAGCCTTAAACCTTAAAAATAGAAATCCTACTAAATAATCTGTGTCACAAGTGTGCAATGAACCACTGGAAGAAATCAGAAAAACAGTTCTATGATACATTTTGTCTGAATTACAAGGCCTTATGTTCTTGACAGTTCTGCTATCTGCTCATCGTCATGTTAAAATGACGGCCTGTCCTGGAAGCCTTCCTAGTGTTTCCTTGCATTTTCTCTTCCCAGTGTCTTCAATTTTGTCCTCGCTCTGCTCATCGTGCACACCACAACCAGCTCACTGACTCTCTGAGCTTACCAGCTCATCTGTGCGTGGTACATGTGCCCAAATCCTCCACCCCCTCTCTGCCAGATTTGAGTTTAAATCATAATGGTAACCAAGTCAAGCCAAATATTGTTTCTATTGATTTTCCAGTTCCAGTGTTTGTTGTTTCAAGCCTCTCTCTCATGCGCCGGGATCTTCACCTGCCTGCTCATCTCCGTGGTGTTCCCTTGCTACCACTGCCTGCCGTGCTCTTTTCTCACTCCTCACCCACACCAGATCCAACCTCCATAACCCTCCTTCTTTCTCCTGCCACTGGATTCGACATATTTGCCTTCAGTCTCTCCCCTAATCACACATTGCAATGACTAAAAACCTCACTGTAGGTTAAAGTGTGGCAGAATGACACGGGACTCTCTTCCAGCACCTTCATTTAATGGCAGCAAGTTAAATAATAAAGAAATAATAATATCAAGCAAGTTCATTTTTCATGTGTTGCAGTCTGATATTGCTTCTCGCTGATGCCATCCCACATCCCATCCCAGCTTACACCCTTGAAACATCCCCCCCCCCCTCCTTTTCATCACTGTCAGGCGTTAATGCACGCAGAATCAATAAAGTTGTGGTACTTCAGCAACTAGCTTGCCCTAGAAAAAGGGAACGAGTAAATGGAGTACTTTTTTTGTATCAGGCCATTTCAGTTGCAAATTGAACAAACCACAAAACACACAAACTGTTTCCGTGCAGTTTGGATCTCCTAGGTAAATGTATGGTGGCAGGATTTTCCAGGGAGGGAAAAAAAGTGAAATTTGATTCATTTTATATGTGAAGTTTGCATATGATTCCCTAATTCATGATAGATGCTTTAAACTCATTTACATCAAGTGCTCTTCGCTCATTCAACTATACGAATCCGATTCTTGAAAAGCCAAGTTGTTGTTGTTACATGGAACGCCATAACCCAGAGGCTGGCATACTATACAGGAACATCTGTCCTGAGTATGACCAGCAAGTCCCGAGGTCAAACTGGGATATGCCCCACCGGGTGGTGGAGCTAAGATGGTGTGGGACTTCCAGATACAGACAGACAAACTGGTGATTGCTAACCAACCGGACATTGTAGTGAAAGTGCTGGTGTAGTAATATCAGTGAACAAGTGTGTGAAGTTGGATGGGTCTAGTTTGAACAGTATACATCCACGGTAGGAATTTGAAGGGCCTAGCTGAGATTGTTCTTGAGTTATTCCATTCACAAGATTTTCAGATAACTACCTCTGACCTCTGACCTCCGAGCTAAAAATGTCTGCATCAACAAATGCAAGTTAAAATTCTATCACGCAACAAAGAAAACAAATTAACAAGATGCAGAAGTGGGGACTGTTTCTCTACACCTAAACTAATGTGTAAAATGGCATGAGGCAAAGTGGAAAATGGTCCTGTGTTCAAACAGGTGAATATGTTTTTTTTTAATCCTAAATACCACATCATCCAGGCTAAAGAGGGCATCACAGAAAATCAGCTTCACGCTGCAGCATAAAAATCTAACAGCTGTCAGCTAGCATTCGTTCACAGACTGTGGATTCTCCAGACACAATAGCCAATCAACAATTGCAAAAAACTGAGAAAAACTTGCTAGACCCCAGGACTTCATAGTAGCTTGACTCCACCTTTGAGCTGTACCCCAAATCCTCCTCTCATCAAGGGGTGAATATTTGTGTAGCTACAGGTCTCCTAAATACTCAAGGGTGCTGTTAAAAGAAGAAGTGATGCAACACAGTGGCAAACATATCTCTGTCCCAACTTTTTTAAAAAAAACATGTTCAAAGTGAGAATTTTTTTTTAAAAAAAAGAAAGTCCTCAGTTTCAACATTAGACATGTCACATTTTCTTGAAACAGGGTTCTTAGAATTAATAATGCAATTCATGCAGGCTGCTGATTACTGAACAGGCTGAGGGAGATTGCTTTTGAATTTGAAGCACTCTTTCCATTGCCCCAAGCCAATTAAACTGAAGCATTGCGCACTTTGCACTATCATACTGTATATCAACGCAGAATTGAATCAATTATAGCATCGCCGCAATCAGAAATGAGCCAGTACACTTAATCATTATAGTGAAATGAGTGGAGTTTGTTTCAGAGTTCATACAGTACTGTTGCCTAGAAGCAAGCTGCTGATGTGTGATTGCAAAGTTTTTCCATAACGGGATACGTGATGCTGAGAACTGTGAGAATCTATCATTTTACTGTATCTTTACAATAGAGAAAATCTAAATGGTAAACTGTGCATAATTTGATGAAGTGGATTTTATTCTTCAGTTTAATTTTTAATGTAATTAAACAGCCTGATGTGAATGAAATCTAGCAGGCTGTAGGGAGCACCGATGGCTGGCCCTCAGTCTCAAGTTCAGATCCAACGCAAACATTTTCTGCATAGTGAAATATCAATGCAAGAATCAGCTGTGAGTAACAATTTGAACATGTACACTGCTAAGTGAAATAACCGTGGTGGGTTCATGCAGGCTATAGGTCCCTTACTCCTTTCTTTAATGTGAAAGAAACTAAAGACAGCAGCATTTCCACTGGCTGCAAACGCCTCTTGTGAAAAACACTTACACAACACTGATCCTGACTTCTAAGATGAAACAAGAGAATGCTGCTGTCTTTAAGAAGGCCTTAGGCCCTGGCATTCAATGGATGTCACTTTACCACCTACAGTAATGCTTGTGCCACCTACCTATTTGAGTTTCAGTGGCGCAATCGGTTAGCATGTGGTAGTGTAATGATGAGGCTGTGAGTTCCAGTCTCACCTAAAGCAGCCTTTTTAATAATTTTACTTGCAGGATCAATAAAGTATCTATCTATCCACATGCATACCAATGGCGACAGAAGTCCTCAATGACAGAAACCTGCCCTGACATGCAGCAAAAACTGCTAAAGACCAGCTTGAGGAACATAACACAGAGCCCAAGAAGTTCACCTGACTTCCAAACTTCCCAAATGTGATCTAGTATACTATAATGGAAAAGGCTAAACAGATCATATCCACAGAGGCCCCACCCCTCAACCATCAGGACCCCAGTAGTCCATTGCTAAAATCCCAGTAAAAGACACCACAGGACAACCCCAGAAGTTCAATGTTCATGACCTGAGACACTGTGGGGTTGACACCATTTTCTTTTCCTTATAGACTGTCACTGTTTTAGATCAGAAGATTACAGATAATAATTTTCAGAGTTCTAACCAAGAGCCAAGGAAGACAAGCACACCGGGCCCAAATCAACCTGAGCTTCCAATTTTTCACAATCTGCTTGACATATGTAAATAAAGGAGCAAGGGGACAACTTCCCAGTTCTGCTCGACAGCACAACAAATGTTGATGTATGTCAACACAGTTTTATGAAAGAAAGCAACCCTGGAAAAATCCATCTTTACTTGCCAGCCTCCTTTTCCCTTCTGCAGTGGAGACTGTGCAGCATATGTCTATGCACGAAAAGGATTATTGTTTGGTATGTTTATGACTTGAGGATGAGTCACGTGATTACAGGTTACTTGAAATGAAGGTAAAAGTGTTATATGTATACATAGCGAGCAGGTAAGAACGTCAAGAAAAATAAAGAAATCAAAGTGAGCACTTTTGCATTCTGATGTACTTTGAGGTTTGAACGCCAGCTGAATCCATTTGGAACTGAACTGACCGGCTGGATTTCATCTTTTGTTTCCTCATTTAAGGTGTTTTTGAAACTAAAAGCCATGAAAATGACATTCTTCCAACAAACTGAGCTGTGAGCAGAATGTGAAACGTAATGATGTAAAATCTGTGCTGCTGTTAAGAGTCTAAATTAAATTGGATCAAATGGACTGAAATGTGTTGTTGACAGAAATTTTAGGCACCATCCTGCCAAGACTCCATTCAGTGAGTTGGATTTTCATTAAGGAAACTCATCACAGATATATTTTCTACCTCCATGGGTAGTCTTTAATTTTTTTCTTGGCCATTTCAGAGTTATGCCATTACTGAGGGAAAATACACATCAGTTATGAGGAAAATGAAACCGTCCTGAAAAATCCAATTAGCAGGATAATTACCCATCTTTTCACCACCAGATGAAAGAGAGTAACAAGCACGTTAATGAATATCTACCAAAAGTGTCAGCGTGTACGTCAAGGGAGAGTCGTGCAAATGTATAAGTTACAAAGAATGATTGTGCAGTAAAACAGTAACGTTGCTGTACAGGTTCTAGCTCATATTTGTATATAAACTTATAAAAGGATAGTTAATCCAATGAAAAATGCACACAATATTCCACTCGCAGAGTGTGATTGGAATATTGTGATTCTTTGCTTCAGTTCTAGTATTTGGTTTAGTTTATTTTCGTAGCCTTCCTCCTTGTGTTCTTCTGTGTCAGGTGTGAAGTGTGTTCGGGTCAGTTACTTCCTGTTTTATTTTGATAGTGTGCTGTCTCTCGTGCCTTGCCCTTCTGTTTTCCTTCACCCTGTTATCCTTCAGTGTATGTCCTAGCATAGGCACGTCTTTTCATTTGTCTGTCTGCCCCCCCGGCACGTTTCCCCTGTGTTACCTGGATTTAGTTTCTTTGTGGTTTGGCCTGTGTTTGCTTTCATTTTAGATGAATGTTTTGGACTTTTATCAGCCTAATAAACAGTTGTCTTTCCACTGATGTCTCCCTCTCTCACTGCGTCTTTGTATTTGGATCCTTCCTTTAGTGGAGTATGACAAATGGTCCCCAGAGGTATAGTGTGGGACAAAGAGCAACAGGAATGATTATACAGACATATTGGTATATTGTGTTATTACAAGATTACAATACACAAATTACTTTATACAACTTACAGAGAAAAAAAAAACATGGACAACTGTTTTTATTATTTTTTTAATTTTAAAAGGAAAGGCAAAGGCTCACAGTCCAGTTTACATAAGTTGAACTGAGGTTAAAATGACCCAAAATGATTTGTGTTAATTTCTGCAAAACAAGCCCAAATCATCACCCGTCCACCACCATGCTTGACACTGGGTATGAGCTATAGTGGTGCTGTTCTGTGTTTGGTTAAATGTGGTACTGTGCATTATGGCCAAACATCTCCACTTTGGTCTCATCTGTCCAAAGGACATTGTTCCAAAAAGTCTTGTCGTTTGTTCAGATGCAACTTTGTAAACATAAGTGGTGCTGCCATGCTGCCATATTTTCCACCTGTGAATAGTCTTTCTCACTATAGAACGGAGGGGTTCAAATTGTTGGGAAATGGCGTAATAACCCTTCCCAGTATGACAGGCGGAAACAATTTTTTCTTTAAGATCATTGCTGATGTCTTTTTGTTGTTGTTAACACAGCTACCTGATACGCCAGACCAGCAAACTGAAAATTATATACAGATCAGTTTAATCCAGTGCATCTGATTGGCAGCTACTTACCCTCTGAATTCCTATGGAAGCAGTAAGGGTGTATAGAGGCTTTCACACACTGCATCTTCATTTTAGCTTTCATATGTCAGGGAAATCAGTTAACCAAGACACTGCACATTGGAGCCACCCTTTAAATAATGAAAGCATTTACTTGTATTACTTTTATTTGATTAATTGGGGTTGCTGTTGAATAACTACTATTATATTCAGTGACTAAAATGACTACTATCACTTCTGCCAGCTTCTAAAAACCAGGAAACCCGTTCGAAGTTCCTCCTCTTTAACCTTCTGCTCCCTCAAATGATTCAGTTACATTGCTACTTCACAATGTTATCCTGGGATCATCAGAAAGTAAAACCACTAAAGCTGTTTTGTATGAAACAACCAAAGCATTTAGTTTTCAAAGAGCTTTTATAAAATGGTGGAAGCAGTTCTGTTGGCAGGGAAGATGCAAAGAAATCCTTTGTGATCTTCAGTTTTGAGCTGTTGTACGATGGGATAAGCTATCCGCTACAGTGCCATCCCTCTCAAGGCGGGGAATATGCTTCTTTATTAAATCATCTTTTACAAACTGCTGAGATTTTAGGAGCCCAAGGGAAGGCAAAAATGAGATCTGTGGTTATTAAAAAGAATGACACTACAAAACATTATCATGGTGGTAAGAATGTTATCTATGGTACCAGCTTTGTAGTAGTCTGTAATGTGAAATGGACCTTAGAGGACCTTTAGAGGCGCTTATGCACTGATCAGATATCTCTTTAAATTCCCCGCTTGGAAATTGAATTCCTAATCTGAATTCACAAAAAAACATGTAGACGCTGGAATGGTAGCTTAAAGGTTTTAAATTATAAGTTGATGGGCTGACATAATGTAGCCTAAAAATGTGCTGAATTTTACATTACCATTTATATGACTGATAACAGATTTTATTCACCAGAAACTTCGTGGAAAATGTGGTAACTTTTAAACTCTGGATAATATGCATTCTCCCTTGCAGACACGTACAGTATGAGTAGCTGCATAACTGATGTCATAATTCCATGTTTCCTATTCATTTGCTGTGAACAGTATTCCAGAGGAACAGGGGAGTTCATAGATGAAGAACCTGGTAAAGTGGCGAGCAGAAAGGCAGCGTGTCATGTAAAATTACACCCTCAAACAAGTACCATCAATATTTTTACATAATCAGATTTGAAGTATCAAACCTTGAGCAATATAAAAACTGTAATTAACATTTTTAATTAGTTTCAAAAGCATCACAGACCACATACAATCTGTAATTTTTCCATCTATATATTATACAGTCACTTTAGGTAAACTTGCTTGTACCGGGTTGGACCCTCTTTTGCTGTAAACTGTTTTAATTCTTCATGGCAACAATTTTGTTGATTTAGGTCCATATTGGCATGATAACATCGCACAGATGTTGCAAATTTGTTGGCACATCCATGATGACAATCTCCCGTTCCAACACATGCCAAACGCATCCTATTTGATTGAAATCTGGTGACTATGGATGCTATTTGAGTACACGCAACTCAATGCCATGTTCAAGAAACCAGTTTGAGATGATCATGGTGTTACCCTGCTGGAAGCAGCCATCAGGGTACACTGGTAAAGCAATATTCAGGTAGGGTGTGGTGTTGGAACTTTCTTCCCTATCCTGATGCTCAGATTGAACTTCAGCAGCTTATCTTGACCTTGTCTACATTTCTAAACTCACTGAGATGCTGTCATATGATTGGCTGATCAGACATTTACGTTAATGAGTAGTTGACAGTTATACCTAATGAAATGGTCATTACAGTATGTAATTTGATGGGGGGGGTGGGGTAAACAATACTAGCATGTGTCCACATCCTGGGAGAGAGGCCATTATTCAGTTGTTCATCTAGAGCTGTTTTAGGATGTGATGCTGGTGGTTGTTGGTGTGGTGGTGGTTGTTGTGGTGGTTGTTGGTGTGGTGGTGGTTGTTGTGGTGGTTGTGGTTGTTGTTGTGATGGTTGTTATGGTGGTTGTGGTTGTTGTGGTGGTTGTAGGCAGACTGTAAAACCTCTTATAACAAAACTGAGATTTGTATACTGGATCATATGAATGAAACTGATTTCGCAGACTTTGCCTATTTGAATTGTAACTACCAACAGCTGGAAAGTAGTCTCTAGAAGTCCCTGTGTTTTCAGTGTGCATTTGTATCTTTATCTTCATTTTGGCATGATGGCACACACCATAGTACAGGTCATTTCTGCTGAATGTGACCTCGGGATGGTACAGTACCATCTGCACTGATGGTCTCACTTTGCAACACAAACTGCTGAGTTGATGTCAGAGACCCAAGTGTCATCATGCAGTTTGAAAGAGAAGTTGATGTCATCATAACGTATCTTTCAGGGATAAATCTAAACAGCAGCCATATGGACATGCATGAGAAGAGTCGCCGAAGAGGAGATTGGCCAGCTTATATCAGGTAGGGTTTTTAATATCTATGTGCCAATTCCCAGAACTTTTTGATCAGACTTTGTAATCTACCATATTATGTTGTGATGGTATGTAGGGACAGATTATCTCAACATTGTAGAAGGACATATTACAATGTGCAAAGATATCCTTTCTTTAATGGCAGGTACAGTATGAGTGTTGTGAGTGAATATACTGTATGGACTTTAACAATTTAACTACCTGTTCTCAAAAAGACTATGTATAGCAAAGAAAAAAACACTAACAACAATTTTGTCAGACTTCATTATTAAGCGTAATCTAAATGAATTTAGAGCTTTATCAGAAGAAGACATTAGCTAAAATAACACACAGTGTAAAATTAACATTCAGCTCACTATAACAGAGTAGCACAGCAATGCAGTGGTTAGCACTGCTGCCTCACAGCAAGTGTAGACTCCTGGATTTTTTACTGACATATTTCAGCACCGTGGAGTTTCATAGTGAGAGAAATTTCTCAACCAGGTGTCTGTGGCACACTGTCCAGTGTCATCCTCATTCAATGCCAGTGTAGCATCTCCTACTGTAAGTTATTACAGTCTCTCATCTAATATTTCAATGACTGGCACATCTCCTTGACCACTTTCAGAGAGATGCTTTTTAGCTTCATGTCAAATCATTCTCTCTTTATTTCCGTTGAATCACAACCTTGCACTAAGGACAAACCACTGACAACTCTATCTTCCAAGGGCCTGAAGTCCTCTTACACAGCTACTGACTATTTTTCCCAATAATGTGACTTCAAACTCTGCAGCGTGAAGGTTTATTTGACATTTCTGTGAATGAAACCTGTACACAAACAACACAGTTCGGGTGGATTCACTGCAAGTTAGAACAACTTCAGGGACAGTAATTTGCTAACCTTTACCTCCTTAGAAATAAAAGCCATTCATCTAAATCATCTCAAAGAAATTCTGCATTTGGAAAGTTGCAGATATGACAATGCCCCAAAGTGGGTTAGATTGAAAAAAAACAAAAAAACAAACAGTGATAGAATTTATAGAACGAGGAGCAAGAGAGTTGGGCACAATAGTGCCCAATCCAGCACCCCAAATGTGCTTATATTTTGCTACATAATGGTTATTGTTTCTTTAATTCCCACTGGAAATAAGGTGTGAAGTCATTTTGGTCCAACATGAACATCCTGGAGTTAGGAGGGTGAACATCAGTCATTAAAAGGTTTTTATTTCTTGGAGAAAGTTCCAGTGGTGGGAACAACCACCAAAAACACATGAACTTTGTCACTAGGCGTGACTGAAACGCATTCTCATATACAGCTACTCTGGAAATATCTGGGCGAGTTAAAGGTGACTGTATGAAACCTGATTATGACAAAGCACCGTGAAAATGGAAATGGCAGAGAAAGCCAGCTGAGAGAATATCGTGTTTGAGACTGGGGACCTACAGTTAAACTTAATAACTGGTTTTCAGTTCGCTTTTCTGTAGAAAATGATAAATGATGGATTTCAAAGAACATCTTCTGCTCGGCAAGACGATTACTAACAGCTGTTGTTATTAAAAAAAAAGTGGATTTTGTTCAGTTTAAAAGAATCTCAATAACCTCATTAGTTAATTCAGAGGAAACCAAGGGGTTTAAAAAAAGGAAAAATATTGTCTGTTAGCGCATTCTTCATTGATCTGCCTCTCTCTCTCTCACACACACACACACACGTACTTGTTTGGGCATGACTGCCCCTCCTCTCCACTTCCCTGCTGGCCTGCACTCACACTGTGCTTAACGATTTGGGCCTGAATATGCTTCAGTTTGTCTCAGGATTTCGACTCCTCTCTCACACTTTCTCTTTCACACAAACGCACTTTTGAAAAGCTCTTTGGAGGGCACAGTGAGCTTCATTTTATGAATTTTGTGGCTTAAATGGAGCCATTTTCGGAAACAGTGACATGCTGTCCTCTCACACGCCTTATAGATTTGTTAATTGCTTAACGCAGTGACACAGCTGTCAAGGAAGTGCTTGAGTTCCTTGCTTGGGAATGGTTAGCACGCACACACTGTGTCTTGTGCTGGAGTCCACGCCTGGGCTGGCCTCTTCAAGAAGGCAAGCTGTTTGCTAACTGCGCCCGTGTAAGACCAATATCTACATCTTAAAATTAAGCGATCTCTAGTGGTCATAAACAAAGGGACGTGTGAATAATGTGTTTGGTTTTCTCCAGCAAAATCCAAAGAAATACATAATTATAGACGTTGTCAGATTTCTCAAAAGTCTGTGGGGACTAAATGGCATTAAATGCCACAGGAAAACCTGAAACATGAAATGGACTGGTTCTTATATAGCTCTTTTTTACTCTATTTGAATACTCAAAATGCTTTATATAGCATGCATCATGTACACCCATTCATACAAGCACTTCAGTATCTTGCCCAAGGATCCTTTGACATGCAGACTGGAGCAGCCAGGGATCGAACTACCAACCTTCCAATTAGAACAGGCCCATTATGTGCCAATATGACACGCAAAACAGTATTTTAAAAAGTGGCCTGTAGGTTCTACCCCATGTCACAATGTCAGCTTGTGTTGTCTTCTGCCACCTGTTGGGGGGTGCCCATTTTGTCTGATATTGTCTGTCGGATTACACCAGCATGGCTCAGACGTGGTACAGATCGCCAGGTGTGAGTATATTTTTAGTTAAATACTTGAAATAGAGCAATAAAATTCACACCAGAGATCATAATTCAAAGCCAGCCTGATCATTTAACAAACTACCACAGTAATTAAAAATCCTGCCACCTTTCATGTTTGGACAGCAAATGTTTGCAGTAATTGCAGACTGATTTTTAACCAATTCTTTGATCACAAAATAGGGAAACATTAACTAATGCAACACAGGTTACAGCTCAGCTCTTAGCACACTGCCAACAGTTTTAAAGCTAAATTCTGACCTTACATGTGTGTGGGTTTTTTTGTCTTTCAGTTAAGCTCTAATCGGCTGCGGCATCTGCTCTGAAACATTAGTGGTGTTTACCAAAAGGTAACTCTTGACATCAATGAAGTGACATCTGCAAGGCGCCTCCAGCATTTATTCGTCAGCGGCAGTACAGCTGCAGATCACTCTGCCCACTTGTTGAAGTCCAGTCTTCTGTATCTGACATGATCTCCAGGAAGCTCATGTGTCATCATACCTTTGCAATTCAATTTTCCTTTTAATCCACAACCTCAAAAGCCGATCTGTGAAATAATAATTTCAATAGGTGACACTTTGTTCTCCCCAGTAAATAAAAAACAAAATACATGACACAGTGTTCTCACAAGCTAATTATTTTTCTATCATTATACCTTTTTTGTGGCGTCTTCCTCTAGACAGTCCAGTCCTGTAATTATCCAAGCATAGGGGTACACTAATCTCTCCAGTGACAATCAATAAAGCTGACATAAAAGGGATTTCTATACAAGAGTAAGTCCTGTCTTTCCAGTTAAAGCAAGAAAAGCATAGTGTAAGCCTTTAATCTGCTTGTAATAGGCTTCAGTAAAATTTTATCCATCCTTTCTGTAACAAGTGCTGAGAAACCATTGGTGCCTATATACAGTATTATGGTGCTACTTTAAATTATTAAGCCTCTATTGAAAGAGATTAAATAAGAAATCAAGCCTGGCTGCTTTGATCATTTGTAAATGTGGGTTGCTGAATGACTCGCAGAGGAATGCGGTTCCTTCTGGTTAACAAATCAAAAATATGACCTTTAATCTATGCCTGCTTCAATAAATGAAGGTTTTTATTTTATTGTTTTTGGATTATAATCTTTATTAGACTGAACCTTTCCCCACGAACTGCTCAGTCATAGCTGGCCTGACTAATCTTTGCATGTCAAGCGTCATGCATTGTTATATGCGTCGCTGAACAATTTTATTGGACCACCTGCCGTAAAAATGAGAAAAAATAAATATTTTAGAAATGTGTCAAAATATGTTTAAAAGTAAAAAAATTATACTGTTACTTATTAGGCAAAAATAATTAACTGAATTCATGTTTTTATACCTGCTCATTAATACAGTTTTGAGCAGCACACTGGACTTATCTGAGAGGTCAAAAATTAATCAAGCGTAACATTCACCCACTAAAACATTTTTTTTTCTATTCAGGGATACAAATAAATAACATTAATTTGGCATCTTAATCAATCAATAAAATAATGTGTTTTACTGTTTTTACAGCTTTTGTTGTAAAACAGTGAAGTTGAAAATGTCTGGGTTGGTAGCATAAAAATATCAGTAAAGATCTTGCGCTTACGGGTGTATTAACCATTTCAAAAACTTAAAAAATTATTTTGGCAATTACCAATACCATTAATTTGGGGCAACTGTACCATCTAAATATATTAGAGATGATATTGGTCTAATATATTTGTTAAGCACTGTATGTATGTTTTTACATTTTTTAAACTAACTCTAACACACTTGCAGTACTACTTATAAATAAGCATCACTTTCAAGCCCAAAGGGCACAGAGCAAGGCAAAGATAAGCTTATGATTTTAAAGGTCAATTTAAAAAGAAATCAATTGTTCTCAAATGGCACATTGATTGATATATACTATCTACACAGTTGGGTCCATCCATTTTGGCCAACACATTTCTTTGTAATGCTGCCTCTGTAAACAGTGGATTTTAAATCAAACAATCAAGGTGTGATTGAAGTGTAGACGTTGAGCTTTAAGTCTTAAGAAAAGTATTTAATTATTAAGTAGTACTTACAGCTATTTTTACACATAGTCCTTTTTTAAGTAAGAGGCTCAAAAGTAGCTGGACAAACATAATTTTAAATGCAAAAATGTATTTAAGCAATTGGATAGAAGTCCTTTGCAGTCAGTGACTGCCTGCAATCTAGACCTCATGAACACCAGCAAATGAATGAGTTTCCTCCCTTGAGATGCTCTGCTAGCCCTTTTCTGCAGCCACCGTGAGTTGCTGTTTGTGGGTCCCTGCCTCCAGTTTTGTCTTCAATAACTGGAAAACTCTGTTAGATTTGGATCGGGTGACTGGCTTGCATATTAAGAATATCTCATTTCTTTGCTTTGAGAAACTCTTGAGTTGCTTTTGGAGTATTTTTGGGGTCATTATCCATTTGCACTGTGAAGCACCGTCCAGTTTTGCAGCATTTGGCTGAATCTCTCCACTTCAGAATTCATCCTGCTACTTCTATCAGCAGTCCTCATCTATAACCACTGCTACCAGCGTACATACCCATGCCACAAGATTACCTCTGCCATGTTTGACAGATGATGTGATACTGTATACTGTAGACCAAGGCCTATCTGTTTGAGAAGGGTTAGGGTTCACTATGCCACTTGTTAGAGCCGCCTCAGTGATTTAGGCTACACTGAATCAAGCCAAGAATCAGGATTTATTGGTAGAATTTTGAAGATGATATTTTATAACCACAGACCTGTCTGCAGGGTGATATTTAATAAACAATATGTTTATTTGAATGTTATTAGAATTTATAAAAATGATCCTAAAAGAGTTGATTATCTGGATGTTTAATGCTCAAAAAAATGTATCCATTGGTTTCCACGTGCCACAGAGCCTAGAGGCTTGAAAATCTGCTAGCAACAGCTTTATCATTGTTGTAATTTCTTCAGAAAGTAAAATATTAATCAAGAATCACTATTTTATATATATTTTTTTTCTTTTATGTTTTAGCTTTCTTGCAAAGAATGTCAGCCTCAATGCGATCATTCAGCTAAAAAACAGAACACGGAAACAAACAGGTTACATAAACAGACTTTAAAACGTGCGTCTGTGTTGTCTGTAGAATTGCAATACTTAACTAAAAATCCGTAAATCTGCCAACCAAAGCCACGGATGACTGCTTCAGATCACAGCCTTGATTTATTTCTACTCACAAGTTCAGCTGTGATCTTTGACTATCCTCTTCAATTCCTCCCTTTGTTCCTTTAACTCGGGGAGAAAAACAGTGCTCCAGTGCTGCCGGGATTTTTACCAAGTACCACAGGGACACGAGAGGAGGAAGGTATCTAAAGGCGTGATCGACAGCTATATTGGTAATATACTGCATCCTCCACAAAAAGCAAAAACATTAAACTCCTCCATTGATTTAAAACAGGGTATTCACGTGTCTATGAATATTTTCTACTGGCTGTGTGACCTACATAAGTTGACTGATTAGATTTGATCAATAATCAAACTCCAGTAACACCAGCAGCATGAATGCCATTGTCAAGTAAACTGTGCTTAGGTGAGACAACAGACGAAAGAGGTTAAAAACAAAACAACAAAAAAAGGTCTTAAGAAGAAATAAAACTACAAAAAGCTAAAAGATGCACAGCTCTCTTCTTATTAAAGCAAGTATCACACTAAAACATCGGCATCATTATTCATTTTGCCCCTCTGAGTAGCAGGATGTGCCACTGTACATGCATGTCTTACAAACTGCTGCAAAACACAAATCAAATCCCTGAAATTTCAGTATTTTCAACCCATTGTTTCATTTTGGGATGCACATTGTTCCACTGAAACACATCTGCAAACAGAAACACAAGCCAAAGCAGGACAAAGCTGCATGCTAAGCCTTTTGTCATTGTTTTAGATGGGTGTCAGTGATGGCTGACTCTTCAAACAGCTTTTTATGGTGTGTTTCAACCATAAAGCTCAGCACTGGAGGTTAGGCTACAGCATCTGCCTTCTTCCTGTATGCGCCATGTTAAGCTGTGAGACTGTACTTAGCCATAGATGAGTGTTTGAATATTAAGATGTGGCCTTAACATGCTAGCATGTTAATTTTACATGGTCGCTGTCTTTGTTTAGCTATGTTGGCACAAAAAGAAATTAAATGTAACCTGTGAGCAGGAAAACACCAAATAGATCAGGGAATGATGTGGCACGCAGACCTGAATATACTGTAGCCAATGGCTAGCATGATAGTTCATAGAAATAATTAAAAACCAAGTTTAAAATTGTAGCAAAAGTAGTCAAATATTTTAAACTGCACACTTTTAACACTAGCTCCACCACACATTAAAATCCCACTGGAAGCCTATCTAACCTGAATATAACAGGGCCCAGATTTGAGTCAGGTCTCAGCTACTGTGGATCAAGTGGGCTGATGCAGGCCTACATTTCACTTTAAGTTCTGAGATTTTCAAATTTTGACCGAGCTTTATAAAAACAAATCTGATGGGAAGAATGTTCACCCCTGTATGTAAACTCTTTCGTGTACCACACGTGCATTCTTTTACTGAAAAGGTCATGAACACTTTGGACACAGCGAGAGCTGCTTCTTCTTTCAGCTGCTCCGTTTAGAGGTCACCGCAGCAGTTCATCTGCCTCTACCCCACCCTATCGCTAGTATCCTCTTCTGCCTCCGGTCTTTTTGTCAGTGTCACCATCTCCAATCCATACGTCCACACAGGTCTCACTACCATTTTACGACACTGCTATCCTTCTGGCACAAATCAGACCTGACACTCGTCTCCACCCACTCCACCCTGCCTACACTCTCTTCTTTAGCCCTCTTGTACAATCTGTTGCTTTGGTTGGTTGACCACAGGTGTTTAACCTCATACACCTTCGCTGCCTCTGCTCCTTGGATGTTCACCTTTCCACGTGCCTCCTCTTCTCTCCAGTGCATACCTCCACATTGCCAGATTCTCTCCCACCTGCTCCCTACTCTCACAATGGAGACTCCTGCCTGACCTCATCTGTCAGTCTGTCCATCACCACTGCAAATAAGAAGGGGCTCAAAGCAGATCCCTGATGTACACCCCCCCCCCAAAAAAAAGACCTTGAACTGTAACTCCTAATGCACACCCTGATTCACTAACTGAGCTCTATCTGTCCTTTGCCTTTTCCACCTCCCTACGCTTAGCCTCCCAGTATACCGCTATACTTTCTTCATCTCCCTGACAATCCCATTTTAACTTTGCTAACATTTCCTTTAATTCCTCATTACAGCGCCAAGTCTTGTTGACCTCTTCTACACCTTTACTTTCCCAGTCATGTGGTAATTCTTCCCTACCACCCAGAGCCTGTCTCAACTCCATCCTGAACTATGAGCAACTTTCTCCGTTTCACCATTTAATTCTTGCCTCTACCTTCACTCACTTGATGTCCAAAGTTATCCTACAGACTACAATCCAATGTTCCCTAAATACTTCTCCTCTGACATCCCCTTGCAGTCTCCTTTCTCTTTCAAATTGTGCCTTAAGCAAAAGATGTATTCCGGCTCCTTCCTCCACTCTTACTGTATATCACCCTATCCTCCTCCCTCTTCTTAAAGTACACGTTCACCAGAACCATTTACAACCCTTTCACTACCATCTGCCCTTCTGCATTTCTCTCCTTAACCCCATATATACCCAACACCTCATCACCTCTGTTCCCTTTACCTACATGTGAAGGGAACAGAGGTGATTACCACTGATTATCAAGGTCGTTTTATCAAATTGTGACTCAGTGAGTCTCTTTGCTGTAAACGTGTAAATGCTGCAGTGACAACTGTGCATAATGCTGCACTATTAATGCACCAGTACTTCCAGGGAATGATATGAATATAAGAACAACTGATAAGCTGGCTGATGTCTGTGCATTAACATCAGGTGGCAACCTCCAGGGCTGAAAAATGAAGCCATTGTGGAAGTGCCATGTTAAAATGCCCAAGTGAACAATTCCTGGTCTTATAAATGTGATTTTTATTTTCTTTGGGGAGGCACACCATTTTTGACTTTTGTGCACATGTATACTTTTAATCTAAATTTATATTTTAAGAAGTGTTTAATAAATGAGGCTCTTAGGTGTGGCATATGACACACCTGTGGAAAATACTTGCAGGAACCTGCCACAACACAAAAATCCCACACTTGATTGTGAAAAGAAGTGCTGCACTTTACAGAGAATATCTTATAGCTGGATTCAGTACGACCCAGAGGGTTTCCCTATCTAAAATGTGTAAAGTGTTGTCTGTACTTTGAGAATAAACTGCAAGGAGAGCAGAGGCTTCAGCTCCCGATCACATACAAATGTGCACCAAAACATCCCATCATTCTCTCCATATGACCTCTGCAGGGATTATAACACCAATCGTATGCATGTGGTGCTGGATCCTGCCTCATCGATTCTGCTCAGTGGTGTCATCAATGCAGCCATGGAGTTTCAATGCTTTTCGTCTGATGCATGGAGAGTTGTTATTGAGTATTGATAGTTTACAAGAAAATGGTACAACTAGCTATCTCCTTCTACTCATTGACTGCAAAGCTTTGCAGTCAATGAGATTCATAAATTAGAATCTGACAAGACTTGATTATGCTCCCTGCTTGATAGGTTTGTGGTAGCAGCTCGCAGTGGTTATATCTTTTGTTCTTTCTTACCTGCTCAAGAGGAGTACTCTGAACACAGTTCCTCCAGATACAGAGAGAGCCATGGCTGCTGGAGGAGTGAAGACGCCAAGTGGAGTTTATCTGAAAAAGGGGCACACAAGGGAAAATAACATGCAATTTAAAAGGGATGCAAGTAATGACAGCAGGCAGGAAATATAGATTTTGTTGCGCTTTGAAAACCAAGTAGTTGTGTGCATTTCAACAAGGATGCAGGGTAAGACTTGTGCAGGATCAGTGACTTCTAGAGCTTTCCATCTGGCAGGCATCACAGAGGGGCACATCTGTTACCCTTTTTCCTATTCCAAATGTTTAAAGTCTGCAGTTCCAAAAATATATACACATTTTGTTACTAAGATGATTTGTAGCACCCAGGTAACGATGGTTTCTGTCCGCCACTTGCTTATCTTTCATAGATTGTCTCAGACGCTGAACTGTAGGACACTCTTTCTTGATGTATTTCTAAATCGCACAGTAGTGTGTAACAGTGCTGGTCTGCCTTAGGGACATTCTCTCGGCAGCATAATGGCCTCCCGTTAATGACTTCACCTCAACTCCAAGTTTGGCACTGAGCTCAAGACTTGGGTGAAAAGTAATAAAGCAATTTCCAGCGTCCTCTTGTTTCTTATATCCGCCTGCACGCCCTCTCTGTCTCTCTTAAGATGAAAGCAGACAGAAGCCCTTCAGAGACCAGAAAAAAAATGAGACCCAAGATGGTCTAAGGAAATATTTAATGTAAAGTTGAAAGCAAACTTCTGTGGTTATGGTGTTAAAAGTGTCTTTACTCTGTTGTAAGCTTGAAATACAGTGAGGCCTGTCGGTGGTAACGTTACATTTTTAGCTTTCTGGTTGTATGATGGTATACAGTTCTAAAGTAGGGTGACAGGGTTTGCAGTCAAACATGTCATTTGCATGTGCAGTAACAGAATACTACAGGGATTTATGAAATTGTGAATTCAACGATACATTATTCAACACTAGAGTTCTCAGGTTCCCTGCACACAAAGCGGCACTGAGGACATGTGTGCTTACTAAGCCATTTTGGTCATGAATGCAGAAAGCAAAGTCAAGACACAGTATGGCCCACTTCCTGTCTCTGCTGTCAGTGACCTGACTGATGCTAACAGAAATGCAGTAAAGTTTCAAATTCTCTCTCAATTCTAGTTGTCATACATTATGACTCACACGTAACTCTGCTGTTGTAAAAAATGCACGAGCTCTGCAGTTGAAGCATATATTTTCTAATATTGCAATCCTAAGTCACTGAAATTAAACTGAGATTTTTTGCCATTGGGATGATTAAAAGAGAACCCTTTTTTTTAACTTTAAAAATGACTTTAAAGGCATTGTACAACATGGTTAGTAGTGTTCTAGATGAGAGAGAGAAAGAATCAGTAAAAAGGATGTGGTTAAACAGTCATAAGAGATGTTAAGGAAATATGTCAAGGAAGAGTGGAGTCATTTTTTTAATGATTGGATCATGACATGGCCATTTTCAAACTACAGTTTCAAAGATAAACCACAAAACGTGCATCTTAAAGGCACGGTATGTAAAGGTCTCACCACTAGATGTCAGTAGATTGCAGATTGCAGTCAACTGAGATCTGTTTTCTTACCCCTCCTAATTCAAATGCATGATCCGAGCTACCGTGGCCGCTGTTGGACAAACAACCCTGGCCGCCCGTCGTACATCTGTGGTGAGTTCAGGTGTCAAGGGCTCGACACACGTGGAGCGCCGTCGCTCGCTCTCCATTCATTTCCTATGGAGCTTGTGTGACGAGGCGACAATCGCTTGCCCTCCTCCAGCTAAGCGACCGGCGACATTCGTGCATGTAAAATTTCGAGCTCTCACACGTAGACGTGCACACGCGACCAGGCGACGCGACACAACAAAGTTGAAAAATGTTCTACTTTTGTCGCTGTCGCTGGCAGTTAAACCAATCAGCGAGGGTTTCATTGACCGACAAATTTCCTGACCAATGAGAGTATGCGATACGCTGCAGTCTGCAATAACTTTAAAGATTGAGGAAAGTATCATTTTAGCCGTGTCCGACTTTCCAATATTGTATGACACTTCA
>VUQK01039953.1:0-25983 GCA_015106715.1 Bujurquina vittata
AAACACAACGTTGTGGGCTGCGTGGACCCGAAAAGTAGTCACGTTTCTCCGTGCACGCTAGGTCACCTCGTAGGATCAGAGCGCTTTCCGGAGCTGCTTTCTCTGCAGACCGCTGCCATTACTTTAAGGACCAGCGCGGGGAGCGCATGTACGCACACGCACACGCACGCACGCAGTTGCCCGATGGCACTCCAGCTTAAACCCGGAGAGCGGAGAAATGATTTAACATCAATCAACAAGGCTTTAAAAAATGACAAGAAAATGAAAGTTTATCTATAATTTTAGTTCGTTTTAGTTAGTTTTGTAAGCTCACAATACAGTTTTAGTTAGTTACCGTTTTTTCCTTTTAATTATAGTTTTTATTTATTTCAGTTAACGACAATGTTTTTTCAATTTCAGTTTTCGTTATTTTGTTCGTTTTCGTTAACTATAATAACCCTCCTCCTTATACAAAATTTTACAGCCTCCTTTAGAAGAAATAGGTGTGGACACCAGCTGAAGTGAACAGCAGACTGATATCTGTGCAAGGATATGGGGGCAAAGATTAGGGACGCTCTCTGAAGTGGTATTCTGAGTATCTCTGAAGTGGTAGGACGGTTTGTCCACTAACTGAAGTGTGGTAAAAGTTGAAGCTCTTCTTGTTTGGATGCTAAAGTGTCCTTGGACAAAACACTGAAACCCGAGTTCCAGAAAGATCTAGATATACTGTAGCCTATAGACAGACCATAACTGAAAGCAAATCACTTCTGATGAATTTCTGTATTATTGTAGGGAATATTACAATGAAATGTAGTAGAAACATGCAGTTTTGCATTTTGCAGCCCTGATTCTTGGTCTTTACATTAAAACAGCCATTGGTGTTTCCAGGTAATCCTCACACTTCTTGAAGTTTGCTTTCATTGATTGACTGATTGATTGATTTACGCAGCTACACAGTTGTTCAGCTGTTATATAGAAGAACAGACTTTAGGGAATATGGGAAGAACAAGTGTTATACAACTGCCATCTTTTGTGTTGCAGAATTATCCTACTCTTTGCAATGCTACTATAGAAGATTTTTTTGGCCAGCTTAAGATGGCTGCTCGTGGTTTCAAAGCTGTATACTATAGACAGACCTTGCATTTACGGATGCAAAGGTCTTCAAGAAGTATCATGGCCATTTACAAAGAAAAGTTATTTTTCTGAGAAAAATCTGAAAATACAAGTGTTACCTCATGATTGTGTACATGTTGCTGTGTGTGTTGATAACAAAGTTCAGAAAGTTTTCAAAACACAACATTAAGCAATGCTGCATTCATTCCATGAACACTGGACCAAGGAAAAACCGAGTAGACCCACACGGTGAGATTGATCTAGAGGTGAAATTTGCTTTCCTGCTAAAAACACATAAATTATTTTCCAGGTTATAGACCAGTGCCAAGGCTAGAATGTCTTCCCCAAGCCTTGGAATCTCTCTGTCCCTAAAGTGACGCCTGAGTCCTAATTGGCTTTTGTGATGGCTTGTTAGATAGCCGGGATCCTATCCTGAAATTTCCACTCAAGTCATTCATTTTCACTGTGAGCCACTGAGCCTTAACAAGATGCCCATTCCTCCAGGCAGGCTGCTATGAGTCTCCTGAGGGCAAACAGAGTACTCTCTCTCCTCTTATATCTTAGAAAGGGACTCCCTCAGGTAATGACAGGGGCCAGGGATCAAGAAACATGTCACTATAACACTCTCACTCTTAAACTGAAGTTATTTCTTTACCTCCAGTAAATCCAGCTAATTGAACCCGATGCCCAGAAAGAAGCCTGACTTCAGTAGTTATGTGAACCTCAGTGATTTTCATGGCCAATGCTGAAATGCCACACAAGCTGCAGAAAGCCAAGTCTGCTAAAGTCTGCGTGTGCTTTTTAGGCTTTGGAATTTTCTTAGTGACATTTGGCGAAATGAGCATTTCACTGCATCTGACAATAGATCCATTGATGAACAGCAAAAAATCTCTATCAACAATATTGACAGATTGGCATCTTATCTTTGGTAATATCCTGCTTAAACATCGCCTCATTATTGATTGTGTAATTGACTTTAAAATACATTATTAGAAGTCATCTCACGGTAGCAAGTGAGATTGACTTTTAATGAAATAAAATTGATTCATCAAGATGCAATTTAGATCTTTAAAGATAATGTTACAGCTCAAGAACTTTATAAAGGTAATAAATTTACTGGTCACATTGGTGCAGAAGATTTTAAAATGCTCTTTATTAAGTGTGAAGAGGGTATCTTCTCTAGAGAAGTAACATGAACCCTTCTGCTTTAAAGGGTGTCCTTTGTGTAGCATAGTTCCCATGAAACATTGTTTACAAGAGTTGTGTATAATTAACTTCATTTCAGCAAGAAGATTCCTTTAGTCCACAATCGTGAGTTCTTTTCCAGACAGCAGTGTGCGTCAATGATGGTTGGTCAGCGTTCAATGTACATATTTCTAAAGCGTCTTTTCTCTCAGGATTTTGAACAAATTTCCTGCATAAGGATACCCAATCGCCCAAGACTATATATGGACTTTGTAGTTATGCATCAAATGTTTTGGAAAATTGTTCCTTGTTCATAACAATGGCAATTCGCTTTGTTTTTGTATTGGAAAGCACTTTTGTCCTCAGAGGTAATTGCCTCAAATAGCAGCTTGTTCCAGATGAGAGAGAGATGACTAAACACAAGTGATTTGTGGCAAGGCTGAGGTCAATTAAGATTAGGAGTCTGGGCTGCTGCTGAATTTCTGTTTGTAATTCATGGATTTGAATTGATTCACAACACAAGAAATACACAGAGAGAGAGAGACGGACAGACAGACAGATAGCTATAGATAACAGCAATTTCATAATTAAGTGTAAATAATTTCATGAATTAGGGCGAATCGGCCATGTCTTACAGTTCCCTCTTCTTTTCCAGCTCCAGCTGTGTGTTTTAGAAGCGACTGTTGATCATTAGCACTTCTCCCACATTGTGCAGTCTCTGGCATCACTCCCTGCTCTGTCATTGGCACACTCTCCCATCTTGTGTTTTAAATTGTAGGAGGCAAAGAATGGAGCTATGTGGGGCTTGTTTGTTAACGACACAACACCCTCATGAGTTTGTGCTGGCAGCATGCCTAGCCACCAGAACTGTGGCGCACTACACTAGAAAACTGGAAGTGAACCCACTCTCATTTTTAAACGCGCATATTTATTTAGTCATTTACAGAGCAGTCATTAGGGCTATGTGTGCGGCTTTTTTCTTTTTTTTTTCCTGTGATCTACTCAGACTAATTATATCAAACTTGCTCTTTGGGTTTAATTTGTTTACAATAGATGATATAAATGAGGCCTTTACTCTGATGGCTTCACAGATGATTGAAATGTTGCACTGAAATGCAGCTGCACCACGTTTACAGCTTAACCACAGAGTCCCACTCCAACAAGTCAGTTATTGTCCTTTGATTGGTCTTATGCAGCAACTTTAAAGTTTGGCACACACCTTGCAACTTGGAGCAGTAATATGTGGGGGCCATTGAAGCAAAGATAACAATTCAACATACCACACACATGCAGAAAGCCATTGTAAATGTCCAAGTAGACACAGCATGTAAGTGCACAATAATGATGACATCTAAAATGTTATACTGCGTAATGAAAAAAGGAAGCCCCAGAGACCAGTAAAAAAGAGCGTCCATTTTTAGTTCAAATTGACCTAAAAAGGAGCATGGAACAATGAATGCATTTTCACATGCTGTCTCCTCTCAGTTTTCACAGCATCTCAAACATAAAAAAAAAAAAAACTCAACAGATTTAAGCTGAGTGTTGCTGGGGACTTTCAGCAAGAAACCTCAGTTAAGAACTCACATGCAATGGGCATCAGATGAGCACCAGACACCTGTGTGGAGTGGAGCTGATAGGTTTGGCTTTATATTGGTCCCTGGTATTATTTAAATAATCCATGAAAGCTCTTAAGGTGGCCATAGACAACTCTAACTGACTTATAAACATTTTATAATAAGCAGAATGATAGTGTATTACTCTGATGGGATTCTGGAAGTATACATAAATGAATAGATCCCCATCTTGTTCCATTTCCAGCTAGCTGAGTGTGAGGCTTTCAGTGATGCAGACTATACTTCCAGAACAATAAAGCTGAGAATCTGTGAGTCTTGTCATGCATACTCCATAACTGTATTGCACACAGGGCTTAAAGCAAGAAAAATTTCTCTGCTTGAAATATATCATTTGTGGGCGCATGAAACAAACATTTATTCAAAACCAAGCATGTTTATTTCATTTTCTTGATACCAAGTGCATACAACAACTACCAAATGTGACACTTTTTCATAAAAAAACTGACACAAATGGAAGACCCATAAAGAGGGATCTGTGGGACACTTAACTTTGTGCATTCTGTGCACCAATTTGCAATCTTTCTGCTTTTGCAACAGCAAACAGAGTCTTAATGGATACAGTCCAGGTATTACTTTTAAATATATATGCTCCAGGATAATACCTTTTCTTTCACCAAACAGCTAGATGACTGCTTTTAATTTAGCAGCACCTTGGATCTGACACTGAATTTGCTTACTAAAGCGAGCTAACTAACTACAACCCAGAGGAAAGTTGATCTTAAAGAATAAACTAAAGACATTCGAGACTGTTTAACATCTGGATTCTTCCATCACAAGTTTAAAATGATGGGGACACTTTCATGGGTTTTACACTATTGTTGATAACCTTATTCCTTTTTCAATAAAAGAACAATAATATTAAAGTTGAAAGTACCCAGTGCTTCCAGCTGCTCAGTGTGCCTCTTTCTCTGTTCAGCCACTTGGTTCAGATCCTGGTTCTATATTCATTTGAGTATTCCATAAACAACAGGTGAGTTACATTTGAATCTTCTAATAAATGTTTCCATGCTCTGTATCAATCATTATCTGTTGTGCTGTAGTCCTGCTGGCCTTTCAGTTTCATATATAAATGCTCTGTAAGGCACAAGTGCCAGAATTACCCTTGGATTGTAATATTAAGAAGTGCGTATAGAACCTCTATTAACACACCTTAATGGTTAACATTAGTGTGTTATCTTGATTAATACGTATAAATGGAAATAATCTTCAAACACTTTCTAAATGACACAAGATCCATTAACAGCACCTATATACAGCACTTGCTTTAATGCTTAATTTAGCAATGTAAATCTGTCATTTATAAATTATGAAAAGAGTGTCATTAAACATGTTATATAAGACATCATTAACCAAGAATGAAACATTTATATATGTGTTTATGAAATACATATTAATGAGTATTAATGAGTAGTGGTTTATAAATAATGAATTAAGACTGTACTAATACCTTGGTAATACTAGATAGTGTGTTGTCAAGCGCACAACTAGTAGCTCACAACTTACTTGGTTTTTAAGAGTGTGGGATCAAATATAGCAATAGTTGAGCTACTCCTTTTCTTCTTTCTGGTTCCAACCTGCTTTCATGTACACCTACAATAATAAAGAGAGTGGGTGTGTGGGTGGGTTAGTGCGCATGGTACCGAGAGCAACTTGCCGCTGCATGTCCCCTGTTTTGGTGATACAAGACACTAAACTGATGATGTGCTGTGATGCTTTTCATGACCTGCTTCACAAAACAAGAACACAACGTAATAACGTCTAAATGTGAATCGTCCCGTTAACCTGAAAGGTTGCTCCACAAAAAATGAATTACTCACCATTTCCTCTGTCGAAAATCGTGATACCACCATAAATTTTTCTAAGTCCAAACACAATTTTTAAATCCATAAAGAATGTCCGATGTGGCTATCTGTCCAAAAAAAAATTAACACTTCCATTTCCTTTTGCAATTTCAGCAGCATGTGCAGCGTAATAGATGTATTACTCCACAAGACTGCAGTGAGGATACTGTATAAAAACAAAAAGAAGTGCCTTGGTGCTCGTGTTGGGGCAACACTTCACCAAAACAGTGTAAACAAAGTTTTTTTTTTTTAAAGCAGTTCTACTTTATTCAGACTTAAACATAGAGACCATGGCTGTGCACACATTTACAGCTACATTCCCACAAGAGAACAATTACAAAAAAAAATCACCATTAATATTTTCAATACACATACATATCTATTGTCAAATCTAACACTGAAATTGTGGCACAGAACCAGCGAATTTTAAGCCCTGTGCACATTGCCAGACACAAATGAAAACTGCACTTCTCTATTCATTAGATCTGCCAATATATACCAGTAGATTATGTGTGTTATCACTCTTATAAAAATGAATCAAGGCAAAGAGAGAACACATCAAATTATCAAGATACTGCCAAGGGTATCCATGTTTGTACAAGGTTTAGCAGTGGGGGTGGAAAACAGTTGTAGGTTGTCAGAAACCTTTGAGGATGAATAAATATGATGAAGGGCCTTAATTATGTGATTGCTGGCTTGGAAACCATATCACTGAAAATAGACAAGAGCACGGCAGGGGGGTAAAGAACTCCCACACCCTTCACAGAGGGAGAATGACAGGTACTTTCTACCGGGTGTTTGAACGGTACATTTCTACATTCTGCATCTTTATGCACCTGAATGATATTATGATCTGAAACATCATGAGCTCTAAATATATGTATACGCACACTTCACTGGGCCGAGGTCAAGGGAAAGGTATAATATGAGGCAACATTTTGAGTAAATTTCAGTTAAAGTTACATCTGAGATATGAGCGCAATCTTGCAAACTTTTATTACATGCTTACACGGTCAGAGATTGTGGTTCCTCAGTTTCTCTACTGAGTGGGTTTTGGTCATAATGCTGCATAACTCTTTGATGCACAGGCATGGATAACCTTATTCCTTTCTCTTTGTCTGTGTAAAATCAGATTTCCACACCATTATGCGCGCAGTTTCATGTCAACAAAACTCTACGACAGCAGTTTTTACTTTTACTATTGGGATTATAAATATAACATTACATACTAAACTCCTACTCAGAGTCTACCTTTCAGCAAAACCTTCTCATACTTTTCTGCTGAACTGTTCTATGCTAGAAGGGGGCACCTCAGGTAGAAGTGACTGCTCTGTTAATTGGTTTATTCATAGCAACAGTGTACCTCATCACCGGATATCAAAAGCACATGTGTGTCATTAAACTTGAATAAGACTCTAAAGCGTAACCAATAGCCAACTCTGTGCATATAATGACACCCCCTGGCAATGTGAATGTTTCATTTTAGTAATAACAATAGACACAACTCATTTAGTTGGAAAGTGTAAAAGAGCTCCACAGCATAGTCATGCTAGAAAGGGAGGTAACGTTCCTGCATTGTGACGGCAAATATCACAAAGGAAAAAAAAATAAACTGGCATGCTTATTTTCATGCAGCTACGGCACAAAGATTATGTTATTATTTTCTTGGATCAATAATTTTCAGGACGATGATAATAAGATAATGGGGAGAAAAAAAAGAAAACTCTTGTGGGGCAATTTCTTTTTTTTAGCAGAAACAAATATGCCATATCTAATGTTCACAAAGAGTTGACTTTACACAGAGCTCCCTATTGATTCTTTTTCCCTACAGCTCTTTCACACTCTAATCACACTAACAAAACAATGGGACAGGTGCTCCTTGAAGATACTGGCAGCACCATTAAGTATTTAACAAAAATGGTGCACCACAGTAGATTCATAGTATTCCTATTCTAGGGTAACCCACTTATCACAACAGTGTGAATGCAAATACTGATGTTTATTACATGTTTAAAACATTAGTTGGTGTGGATAGGTATGATGTCTAAAAATATAAATTATATAAGAGTTAAAAAAAATCACATTTATTTTTTTTGCTTGTGTGTGTGCCTCTTCTGTATGTGCACCATCCATCAAATTTCCCAAAGTGATACAATGTAGATGTAGATTTTTTTTCCTCCATGGAGACATGATTTCAGATTCGCAGATCATTCCATCTCTATGCACTACAAAAGATGAAAAATGTCTTTAAAGCGAGCGCGCACAGTTGTCACATTGTTCAGATGCGTAACCTTGCTCTTTGCAGTCCCACAGCAGCATGAGCTTTCCTCACATGGAGCAAGCTCTATTACCCTTTTTTGTTGAACCAGAATACCTCAGGGTAAGAGTTTGGTCTGGCCCAGCTGACTGTCAACAAAGCAGTTTAGCATTTTTTGTCTCTTCCAAGCCTGAGGAGGAAGTATAATTGAGAAGTCAGGAGGGCCGTTTCCTCTTCCTCAAAGTCATTTGCTTACATAGTGTGTTCCCACACCAATCATCAACTTAGCGGCTTAGCTGTATTTGTACTTGAAGACTGTACGACTGTTGCCGTTAGCTGTCTTATCCAGATAGTGACTGTGAAGGAGAGCAGCATCTTTGGCTTTAACTTGCACATAGCACTATTCCATTTGTTGTGTGATTGTCTTACTGAAATTCAGTGATTACAATCACTCCCAATGGATCAACATCTGTGCTTGAATTACCTCAAAATTACAACCTAGAATAATCTTGCAGAAGTCAAACACTGAATAACAATGCTGTAACTTGAATAAGTTTTTTTTTTCAGCAGAACAGATTTTGTTAATGCTTCTGAAAGATTTATGAAACAAAAAAAGAAAATATCATCTTTTGATAAACCGGTTCAGCAGCTCATTTCATTCTGAGCATAGAAAGACATATTCATTGTACTGGGCATAAAATACTGCTAATCCTTTTTATGAGAGAATTATCATTGCCCTGTTCTAGGCTGCAAGACACAGCTGATAAACAAGATGAGGTGATAATAGTAAAAAAAAAAAAAAAATCTGAAAGATTATGGAAAGGTTATTTCTGGCTACAGAAAGGTAACTGTATCGTATACGGCCCCAAACAAATTAAAGGAACACTTTTTGACCAGAATATAGCATCAAGTCAGTTAAGTAGCAGAGGGGGTTGTTAATCAGTTTCAGCTGCTTTGATGTTAATGAAATTAACAACAGTTGCACTAGAGGGGCAACAGTGAGCCAACACCCATAACAAGAATGTTTCACAGGTGGAGGAGACTAACATTTTTTTCCCCCTCATCTTACTGTTCCTTCACTTGTTTTGCATTTGGCTAGGGTCAGTGTCCTTACTGGTAGCCTGAGGTGATACCTGGATTCTGCAGAGGTTGCAAAGGTACTGTAGTCCAACGCCACCACGATGACACATCAATACGTGCAATTGCCAGAGGGTTTGCCTCCCAGTACAGTCTAAAGAGTATGGAGGAGATTTCAGGCGTCAGGCAGTTAATCTAGGTGAGCTAGACAGGCGGTAGAAGCTCCTTAACCCATCAGCAGGACTGCTGCCTGATCCTTTATTCAAGGAAGAACAGGATGAGCACTGGAGACCCTTACAAATTGACATCTAGCACGCCACTGGTGTGAGCGTCTCTGACCAAACCATCAGAAAAAGACTTCATGAGCATGGCCTGGGGGCTCAATGTCCTGTGCTCATTGCCTGGCACCGTGGAGCCACATTGTCACTTGCTACAGAATACCAAATTTGTCAGGTCCAACACTTTCCCCCGTTCTTTTAACAGATGAGAACAGGTTCACCCTGACAACATATGACAGATGTGAAAGAGTCCGGAGAACCCAGTGGAGAACGTTATGCTGCCTGTAACATCGCTCAGCATGACCAGTTTGGTGGAGGGTCAGTGACGGTCTGGAGAGGCATATCCATGGAGGGACACACAGAGCTCTACAGGCCAGACAACAGCACCCTAACTACCATTAGGTATCATGATGTCATTGGACCTATTAGACCCTACGCTGTTGCACTGGGTTCTGGGTTCCTCTTGGTGCACGACAATGTCCGGCCTCTTTTGGCGAGAGCAGGTAGGTAGTTTCTGCACCCTGGTAGTTCCCTAATTCCAAAAGAACACCTCCCAGACATTATGTTTTGGTCCATCCAACACTCAAAGGTTACACCTCAGACTGTCCAGAAGCGCAGTGATGCCCTGGTCCAGATTAGGACAGCATCCGTCATCTCATTAGGAGCATGCCCACTCTTCAGACATGCACACAAGCATGTGGGGACCATAAAAACTACTTAGTATCATTTTGAGATGCTGCAAGGAAATTTCTGTAAAATAGACTAACCTGCCACATCCTTTTTCACTTTGATTTTTTGGGGTGTCTTTGAATTCATCCCTCTGTAGGTTGCCAATTTTAATTTCCATCAAAGAATTTGGCATCATTTCATTCCAGTCTGTTTTTTTTCCTATTGTGATGTGATGTGTTTCAGTGGTCCTTTAACTTATTTTTGTAGTGTTTTGCTAAACTTTTCCACAGTTTTCACATTATGTGCTATCCAAGCTGTACTTGTGAACATTTTTGAAATAAATTAATTTGATCAGTTATTGATCAGTTTTTTACATATTTGAGAAGCCAGAAAGAAAATAAAAAAGGCAAAAATTTGTCCTCTGCATGAAAAAACAGAAACAAATAAAACCACCTGCTTAATAATGATATTCCTTTATTAACCATCTGACTTACTTTCAGCTAAAATGTGATTCCTGTGACAGGACTTTTTATACTGACTCTGAAGGAATCTATATAAATGAATGAAAGCTAAAAGAGATGACTAATTAAAATTAGTAAAGGGGATTCATTTTTCTTGTCAGCAGTTGATGGAAAAAGTATTGACTGGCATATCTAATTGTCATGTGCTCACCTATTATGCAAGCTTGCACAGGTGCAACAATTGCAGATCTTGCTAATGTGAATATATGAAAGAACCTTAGGGAACACTGCGTAACAGTGGTGTGGAATGCAGCTTACTAGTCATTTTGCTAGTCCATCCCCCAGCAGAATCAATCTGCTCAGGACATTTAGGGCCCAATTGCAAATGATTACTAGTGACTGCTTAGTGAAGGTTCTCTTAAAGCGTAGGGTAGAAATACTAAAATAAAATTAAAGGAACACTTTGAAGACATCAGATATTACTGGGAGAAAAAAAATATACTGAATATTTCTACTGATAGGTACGGGATAATGTGTTAGGAATGAAAGGATGCCAGATCATTTGATGGAAATGAAAATTATCAACCTAGAAAGGTGAATTCAAAGACACCACAAAAATCAAAATGAAAAAAATATGCGGCAGACTTGTCCATTTTGCTGAAATTGTCTTTTGCAGCAGTTCAACATGGTTCTCAGTAGTTTATATGGCCCCAACGTGGTTGTTGACAATGTGTTCTATTGGATTCAGGTCAGGCGAGCATGGGCAGCAGTCAGTGGTCAATTCCTTCATCCTCCAGACACACTCTTGCCACATGAGGCCGGGCATTGCCATGTACCAGGATGAAACCAGGGTCTGATGATGGGTCAAAGGATTTCATCCCAAAATCTAAAGGCAGTTAGGTTAGGTGCTGTTGCCAAGCCTGTAGAGGTCTATGTGTTCTTCCATGGATATGTCTCCCCTAACCATCCCTGAAGCTCCACCAAACCCGTCATGCTGAACAATTTTACAGGCAACACAACCCTCTCAACAACTTGTCTGTCACATATACCCAGTGTGAACCTGCTCTCATCTGTGAAAAGCACGATGTGCCAGTGGAAGACCTGCCAATTGTGGTATTCTATAGCAAATGCAAATCTGGCTCCACGGTGCCCGGCAGTGACCACCGGGACCACTAGAGGATGTTGGGCTCTCAGGTCACCCTCATGAAGTCTGCTTCAGATTGTTTGGTCAGAGACATTCACACTAGTGGCCTGCTGGAGGTAATTTTGTATGGCTCTCGCTGTGCTCATCCTGTTCCTGCTTGCACAGAGGAGCAGATACCAGTCCTGCTGATGGGGTAAGGACCTTCTACACCCCTGTTCTCTCCTAGATTAGCTGCCTGTCTTCTGGAATCTCCTCCATAATCTTGAGACTGTGAGCAAACCTGGCAATTGCATGTATTGACGTGCCATCCTGGTGGAGTTGGACTATTTGTGAAACCTCTGTAGAGTCCAGGCATCACCTCAGGCTACCAGGAGTGACACTGACTCTAGCCAAATTTAAACCTAGAAGGGCACTCTGTAGTGTGCATACATCGCTCACCCCAAATTTTGTAAGTGCTGATACTGCGTTAGATAGATACCTCCCAATGTTGTCACACTCAATCATAAATTACTAGCTCTCAAAGACTAGAAATTAATGCTAGTGGCTTTAAAATACGGAGAACATGATTTTTATTAAAAAAAAATAGACAATGGCATATATAGTCTGGAAATGGTTTATGTACCCTAATGACATCCTGTTCCATTAATTTATCATTCGATGATGTAGAGCAACTTCCAAATTGAAACTAATTTGTATTTAGTCAATTAACTGTGTTTATGCATTTGCTCTCTTGGTAGTGAGTTCCTCACGTTGCTAATTCCAATATATACCAAAGTGATAAGGAGGGCCCAGTTGCTTGAGAACCAAATAAAAAAAAATCTTCATTAGCTCAATGTAATATTTAGCATAATTTTACTGGAATTACTATAAGTTGAAACTGATTGTACATAGTTTCTTTCTTAACCTTGTTATGCACCACCAACTCACATTTTCTGTACTGTTGTTTCATTATTTCGAAAGGACCTGCTTGATTGCACTTAGTGAGTTTAATGTATTCGACTTAAATTTAAGTTATTTATTTTTAAAATGAATGCCTGTTTTATTTCTGTCTAATTTACCTTCCTGTTCACTGTAACTGTACAGGTTTTGAGGTTATTTAATAGAAAAAAATAATGGTGTACTCACAAATATACAGTGTGTAATTACATCTTCCAACAAACTGATGCATTCTCATAAACCTGGAATTAATCCATTAAAAATACACAGGAGCAGGTGCCGCTATGTAGCCAGAGACTAGCCACATTATGCCAAAGGCAGACGAGAAGAGAACTCTTAGGCACTTGTGTGCCGTGAAGAGACATTTAAGCTTGCCTGCACCTTCAGACTCAAGCTATGAAGGGTCATACCTATGTTTTATTGCCTGAGAAGGGTCACATTCACCAAAGAAGTAAAAACGCTCACCTCAAGCCTTATCTGCTGATCTGAAGTCTGGACTCCAACACATGAAGACATGCACAAACATGCTTATTTATTCCCGATATTGTCACAAGAACTAATTGTCAGCAGCTTACACACGAACCCTCCCATCTCCACACAGCTGACAAGCGCCATCTAACAACATTATACCAGTTAATATTGGGCTCAAATGTCTTAAAAATCACACTTTCCCACTGATAAAGTTTGATTATTGTATGACAGTTTATTCGCTACGTGTCCCAGGCGAATAATGTTAGATCGACTTCAAAAGAAGTTTCTCTAATGTCAGCTAACAGCCAGGTTAACAGCGATAAAATCAGCAGCGCTTACTGACAGAAAAGTTAAAGATATTCTCAAAACCTCACCTCAGTATTGCTGTCATTGGTCAGGAGTGAGCTTTACTGACTCATCAACTTGACTCCTTTCAATAAGTGTTTCAGCCTCTTCCAGAATAAAGAAACGTGGACTCACCTGGCATTGACAGCTGAGGTAAACAGTGGACTGACAGCCTACTCAGATAGTGAAAACCTTCGGGGCGAATCTGATCCGGAGTCAGTCTGCTATCTGGGTACACTCACTATAGCTGAATGGCAGCCAGAGCTTTTGAAGTGACTCTAAGGTAAAAACATAAAATACCACAATACCCTCCCCCCTTTTTTTTGTTGGGATTTATTGCTAAGTGCTGATTTCATTCAAATAAGATAAAAAATATAGTGTGTACAAAAATGTTTTTACACAAACAGCGTAACACACAGGCCAGTAACAGCCACTGTGGGATACAGTCTAAATTTATTTTTTTTGATGTTTTTGATGTTTTTGATGTCTCTTGGCTGCCTAACTATAGCAACAACTGTTGCTAGGATTATGCACTTGAATTGGGAGGGGTAAGAAAACGGAACTCAGTTGACTGAAATCTACTGCAATCAGCGGTGAAATTTTTACACACCGTAACTTTAAATGTAGTTGTTTAGTTGTGCTTTGTTATTGTGTCTTCCATCCATTATCCTTTTCAGGGTTGTGGGGGGGGCTGGAGCCTATCCCAGCTGACATAGGGCAAGAGGCAGGGTACACTCTGGACAGGTCACCAACACAGAGTCACAGACAACCATTCACACTCACATTCATGCTCTCATTCACATTAACCTAACCCCAGTAAGCGCATGTCTTTGGACTGTGGGAGGAAACCGCATTACCCGGGGAAAACCCACGTAGACACGGGGAGAACATGCAAACTCCACACAGTGAGAGAGAGGCCGGGCCAAGGTGGAATTGAACCCAGGACTTCCAGAAGGTATTCAAACTTGCTAACCATCGCACCACCGTGCTGCCCTGTTATTGTGTTAGCATCAGATTATCAGTATTTGGTATACCTTAATTCCTTGCAATATTTTCCCTCAGGTGATGGCATCTTTATTCACCCATGCATTCCCAGCCACATTCTCCATAATTATGTACCTTGTGACAATATGATAATACTGCCTATTTATAAAACTTGGATAAGGCATAAAAACAACTGCTGGAAGTTACTTGTTGGGAGAATGTGAGGCTCACAGGTTCCAGTGCTGTTTTTCTGACATTTAAGATGTCCTACGACAATTATATAGCTTAACTAGTTATGCCAATTGGATGGCTGATCAAGCAAATTATCCCAATAAATACAAAATATTTCTATATACATGCCCTTACATAACACACAGCCAACAGAAATCTAAGAGATTATAATGACATATCTTTGAATTGTTTGTTCAGAGGCCACCATATCCACCAAGGTGATGTCTCTTTACATAGTTTATTTAATTTATTTGTATTAAGCTAAGTTCTATTTAATGGCTTTCCATCTGATTGAAAAATTTACATAGTGAAATATAAACAAAATCTTTTGTAAATGTCCTTGGAAACTTTCCACTCAATAAAACTCTTAAATTGTTTCTCTTTTACTGGCAGATCATTACTGCAAAATAAATGGCATTGCATATCTTAAACTCGTTTGGAAGTTTTAAAAATGAACTTTTTAGAGTCTATTACTGCACTATACACAATTGGAAATCTAGTATAGTATAGTACTTTACATGCAAAGTTTTTCAAGGATCTCTTGAACAAGCAAATTCCTTACGGGGCATGTTAGGGTCAGCTGTGCTAAATCTCTTCTTATTCTACTCTTCCATCCCCTGTCCTGTACTTTCTATGGCAAAATAATGCATGAGTGGAGTCAGGTCCTCTGAGCCAAACTCTTATGAACAAGCTGACTAATACTACATGGATTTTAAGTTTGCTTGATTTGACAATAAAATTCTACCTTTATTAACTTAATGACTTAGTTGCTTTATAACTGAAGCTTAAGTAGTGTTATTGTTTCAGAAATAGGTGTGGGCATCTATTCAGCTTTTTAAGTAACTATGTAATTATGTACTGGAAACTTGTTACCTTTAACTATTTGCGGAGTCTGATAATATTTTATTATTATTTTGTGTTTAAACATATTTAAATACATTTATTATATTTTTCACTTCTGCACGAACATGTAGAATTGATTATGCAGTTTATGGCTTTGTAAGTGTCTCTATTTTTTATATAGATTATTTTGAAAAAGGGAAACAATTACAGCATGCAGGCAAATTCCCCATTGACAGAGAACTGCTGATGGAGCAGTGCACGTAATCCTTTGGTACTAACACACTAATCTTCCCATCTGAAAGGTTTAAAAAATGCCATCAGTGTTTCCTGAAGTTAAAACACAGTACCTTAAGGCACTGAGTGAACAACCAAGGTGGTTGTACATAAAAAAGGCAACAGTAAAGGTGCTTTGCTTTACAGATTCATGGGGCAGATGACAATAGTAGCCTAAGGGTTTGGTGGCTATAAAGCTTTAGCTTGATGTTATCCACCTGCCAGTGTTTTATGTGCTTGCTGTTCTTGATTTTATGGCTACCCAGTTTATTCTAGAGCAGGATTCCATTATCAAAGTTATTGTCAAAAAGTCAACTTCAACAGGAACTGGAGTTTGTTTACAGCATCATACAAATGGGGAATCAATAATCATTGCCAAAGTGAGGGGTACCCATTGACAAATGTGGAGCAACAGTAGACACTTTGTTAATTACTTGTTATTGTCAATTATCCTGGAGACAAGATCAGGATCTATTGGAAAATGATATTTGTACCTTTTTTTGTCAGTGACACAGACATAAGTATTTGTTCTTCTCATGAAACACTGCTCACTCAACACTGAAGCTCTAGGGTGCACATTTTCACATGAACCTTGGTAACGACAAGAAGATAGACAATATCATGACACGCCCCTTATGGAATTATCATTATTCCATCCATCCATCCATCCATCCATCCATCCATATTCTGCCCCTTATCCTAGTCTGGTTTGCGGGTTGCGTTCCCAAGCCAGCAAAGAGATATAATCTTTCTAGCATGTCCTATGTCTGCCCCAGGGCGTCCTCTCTTCAACTAGGATGTGCCCATGAGAAATCTAGTCAGATCCCCCAACCACTGCAACTGGCTCCTTTCAATATGGAGGAGAAGCGGTTCTACACTGATTCCCGCTTGAATGACTAGACTCCTCATCTTCTGAGGGCAGACCTGAGCCCACTGGCCACATCTGGCTTGCTGATTGTCCATGAACCAGCCCACATGAGATCAATGGAAAAAGATTCAAATGCAAGTAAGATACAGATACAGACCTTCCCAGGGAGGCTGAGAAGAGGAATCTCCCTGTAAGTGGAGGATACCCTCCTATCACCCTTCTTAAAAAGGGGTACCAGCACCCCAGTTGGCCAATCCTGAACCACCGCCCCAGATGTCCATACAGTTTTTCAGAGGCATGTCAACCATAAGTGCCCCACAACACCTAGAGCCTTAAAGAACTCACAGTGAATCTCTTCGACCCCAAGGGCATTGAGGACATTATTTAACTCCCTCCGTTACCTCACCCCCAGTGATGGGTGAGTCTTCCCCTGATACTGCTTCCTCTATGGAAAGTGTGCCAGTGGGATTGAGGAGGTCCTCTGAGTTTTACTTCTATCACTCAACTATATCCTCAGCTGAAGTCAACAGCAGCCCATCTCCACTGTACACAGTGTGAGTAGAACAACACTCCCATCTTGAGTTGTCTGATGCTTTGTCAGAATTGCTTTGAAGCCAACTGAAAGTCTTGTTTCATATCCTCACCAGATTTGTACCACTCTTTAGTTTTTGATTCAGCTATAACCACAGGCACACTCTGCTTGGTACCCATCAGCTGCCTCTGTGATGCCACACACTAACCAAGCCCAATAACTGTCCTTCTTCGGCTTGATAGTTCCCTTCAGCGCCTATGTTCATCATCTGGTTCAGGGATTATCACCATGACAGGCACCAACCCCATTGTGGCTGCACCTGCTTCAGGAATAAAGGTGTGGAACATACAGTAGTCCACACAGACCCAATGTCCCTATCACAGTGGGAACCGAATATCCCACAAACCAAGGTCTCTGCTAGATGCTTCCAGTGCATCCTCACTATGTTTGCACACACCAGGTCTGTCCAGCATCCTCCCCCATCACTTGATCCAAATCACCACCAGATGGTGATCAGTTGACAGCTCAGCTCCTCCTCTCTTAGACATTTGGCTACAGATCTGATGATACAATTGCAAAATCAATCATTGACCCCATGGGTCAGTGATTGAGTTTGCAATTAGGGTGTTCTGGTGCCACATGCACTTATGAACACCATTGTGCTTGCTTGAACGTGCTGTTTATTATAGACAAACAAAGCACAGAAGTCCAAAAACAGAACACCACTGAGGTTCCGATACAGCAGGCCATTGCTCCTAATCACATTCCTCCTGATCTCTCCAGGACTCATTGCTGTCGCCCACATGTGCAATGAAGTTCTCCAGTAGGACAGTGGAGTCCCCTGCAGGGGTGCCCTGCAGCACCCCATTCAGTGACTCCAAGAAGGCTGGGTACTCTGAACTGTTGTTTGGCACATGACAGTTAGGACCTGTTTCCTGACCCAAAGACACAAGGAAGTAAACGTCTTACAGGCACAAAACTAAAACATAATACTTCATCAATGCATACAGTAAAAAAGATGTGTACTTCCAGCACCAGATGAGTAACTGATGGCTTGCGGAGTCCATAGCGGAATCTATGTATCTGTGGCTTGTGCAGTGGCTTATGTGTAGTACAAACTTTGATGGAACTTAGAAAAAAGCCCACAAATCTCTTTTCTGTTAATTTATCTAAACTTTTTTGTGTGTGTGTTTTTTGTTTTTTTTTTTGACATATTCAGCTTTGCATGTTTATTTTGGCTGTGGACTAAGTATGACTCCTGCAGAGTGACTCAAGGATACTAAATAATATTCAAATGATCCCAAACTCAATTAGAAACAAAACACACAGCACACAGTCCCACAGTTCTTTAGTCATTCACCCATTCACTGGAAAATAATCGAAAAAATAGTCATACCCCCCAAAAAATTACAGCAGGAATAAACTTTTACCATGCATTATTTACTCTGGGTTCACCTTGGCAGCTTGCTGTATGAGATTAAAAGAATAATTTCAAAGCTGTAAATAATCTGTGCAGGCACACACCACATCCTCTGAAGGGCAGTGAATTATTTATTGTAATCTGGCAATGCAAGGTTGTTTATCACATATTAATGTGATACATCAGGGGAGTAATTCTCCTCTGGCACACCACAAGCAGTTTCACTCACTCTGCGTCAGGGTACATACTCTATCTATGAGGATTCATGAGGCTGTAATCTGAGTGGGAGCTAATCTACACCTGCAGCCCCCTGTCAGGAACTGATGGTAATTATTTGCAAAGATTTGTGTGACTACATATAAATTGCTCAGGTATTATTTTCAGCATAGACTATGGAGGTAAGTTGTACAGATGAGATTTGTTCCTTTTGTGCATTGATCTTTTTCTTGTAAGCTGTAATAAGTGTTCCCTTAACAGAAACGACCAGTGACATGAAGATACTGCATTAGGTTTATATCTATTATTTCACAACCGAATCCCTCAAAATTATGCTGGTTTTAAGGAGCACTTTACTCACACTGTGAAGAGCTGATACACACTATGAACCAACGTATTATTAACAACCCCCTCCTCCCCTTTTTATAAGCGATTATTGTGCAATAATAAGGAAAACAATTATTATGCTGAATTGTTTTTTTTTTTGAGTCCACTGACATCTATAAGCTTAATTAAAAAATAATTCTAAAGGACATGTTAAAAAAATCCCTATTTGTCAACTTTAATTTGCCTATATTTAAATAAATCCACACTGCTTGTACTTGGAATCGGTTTGTCCACCCTAGCTCTTGCTTGTCTTGGTAATACTGAAAAAAAAAAGAGAGCGAGAAAGCAAAGTGGTGGTGACAACAAACTTCATTTTCTGGTGGCTGGTCCTCAGTCTGTGGGCAGGCGATGTGTCACCAGTTGCACAAGAGACATGGCTATAAGTTGGAGAATGAGAGATTGCCTTTAGGCTCATTAGGAACAACAGCTGGTTGGGTAATGAAGAGGAAACAGCATGTCAAGAGGTTCCCTAAACTTCCCAAGAGATGCATTTGCAGAGTATGCGATTGAGAAGAAAGATTAATGTTGATGCATCATCACTTTAGCGCACTTAAATGACTTTGACAATAGACTAGTTACTGTCATTTGTTATTATTGTTCTAAAAATTATTGCTGAGATAATGCACTTGTACTAGTTTGGACAATGTTATCCATTAGCATGGGAGCTGTGAGGCACCATAAATTAATAATTTCATGCAAATAAAGAAAACATCTTTACCAATTTGACAACATATGCAAAGGCTTTTTAAAAATGCTGATGCAAAGTAAAACAACTAAATGCAGCGATAAGCTACAGATACAGAAAATACAGGAAGTGGCAGCAATTACAGTAAACACTACTTAATACAAAGAGTAGAATTAACATATGCGAAAATTATTATCTGCATCATGTTAAATTATTACATTTTAGCTCATTTTCCATTCCATTTTCCGTAGTCAACGACTTGAATCACTACGGTAAAAGCCATCTTGTCCCACCTTCACTTTATAGTGTCCCCTGCAAACATTTAAATTGCAATAGCTCAGAATTTTATAGTATTTTCTTGTGGTGTGTGTGTGTGTGTGTGCTTATTAAATTGGGGTTGAGGTAAAATTGAGGTTACTTATTAAAGTGCTAAAGAATTTGCCCAAATACCATCTGAAATTCATTCATCTGTTATTTCCATACTCTTTTCTTTTGCTTCATTCATTCATATTTTACTTGTATTATGTAAAATATGTTTCCTCTCACTAAATAAATAGATAAATTAAAAACATGGAATGATGTTAATTTTGATTCACATCCCATGTCCCTCCATCACAGTGTCAGCTTGTTAGGTAATAACCTCTACATCTTGTCAAGGGTTTCACACAAGGATGCTTGCCAATGTTGACTTCACTGCTTCCCACAGTAGCATCAAGTTGACTAGAAGTAGATCTCTACTCCAAATGTTCAATCTCATCCCGCAGATGCTCAATTGGACTGAAATCGTGTGACTGGGCATTACGCTGAATTTACTGTCATGTTCATGGAGCCTTTCCTAGACAATTCTGTTCATGCGGCATGGGGCATTACCCTGCTGGAAAAATTCTTCCGCAGCAGTACCTCCATGCTGTTAGGGATGCACCTGATTGGCAATAACTCTCTGCTATCCTGTGGCATTGAACCATTGCTTCTCTTTTATCAAGGGTCCAAATACGATATGTGCCACAGAGAAAAAAGACCGCACATCACTGTGCCACGGCCTGATGTGTGGCATGATTCATGCACTCATGTGGATTTCCCGCCATACTCTAGTCTTTTCATCAGTCTGGAACAGCAGGAACCAGGATTCATCTGTATTTCCAATTGTCTAGTGCAGTCTGCTGTTCCTTACTCCACTGAATCCACAGCAACTGTTTCAGCTGAAAGAAGTAGAACTCTCTAAGTTCACTGATGGCATGTTGTCACTAGGTCATTGGCATGTGCCAAAAAAGAAGGTTAATACTGGCGTAATTTTTTCACGGATTACTTTTATCAAATGTTGTCATTAAGTATCCGCGCACTATTTATATCATGCATGCACCTATCAGTAAATTGCATTTTTGTGCTATCTTTGATTCATGTGCCAGCTGGAATGTGCTTCCATCAAAATCATTGCCCATCATTGCACATGGATGAATTATAGCTGCAGGTTGACGAGGATGTCTGTCAGCAGGATATTTGGCAAAGCTGAGTGGTATCTTACTATGTGAGAAGCTGATGGCAACAGAAACTTTATAGATCAACTCACATCTTTTGACATATTAGCTGAAAAAATGCCCAAGTGAGGCACTAAAGAGAAATGATTAAGACTTGCAAAATAGCTCAGTGTCATCCCATAAAGTGAGTAAAGCAAAAAAGGATGATTAATGGCATGCTTTCCTGTGTGACTATTATTCACTGTTGGAAAATATTTTGGCTCATTATTCTTTGTTTTCTTCCATTATTTTCTATTTAGTGCTGATTCTAAATCTGACGTGTCAGTTAGCAAAGTGAGTCCCTGTTGTAGGGCTTCAGTCTAACTTTCCTGATCAGCATGATGCCATTGAGGGGGTCTTTAAAATTACAATAGTTTCATTGAAAACACTGTAAATTACTGCAAATTCAAAATTTTAGAATGTCACACTATATACGCAGTATGAAAATGTGCTATTTGTGAGCGTTTGTCACTTTTGAAGAAGACAAGCAGGAGCCGACATCCCCACCTTTGTTAAATCAGCCTCGCTGTAGATAAGCAAAAGGGCTGTGAAGGTTGAGATGTCATATTTGATGGGATTTAAGAAGCATCCAGACACTGTTGGAGTTTGTATGTAATCACATTAGATAAAAATCAACCGCTTTCACAAAATCATTTTGAATTGGACTTGTGCTATGCTGATTATTTTTATGCTACTCAACAGAGTTCAAGGCGAGACTTCAGCATAAATGAAGGACAGATCTATGTGAATCATAGCGGGAAATTGTCACGTTTTCTTTAAGTTGATGTGTGCGCTGCTACTTTTACATTGTCACATATTGTGGGACTAAACCCCTTGATTACATCATTCTCACTTAGGATAATGTTGCGTTGTAAAGCCACCCCTAACAGTCAGCTTAGCATTAGCGTATGTATAACTTCATGCTGCACAAATTCCTTAGCAGGTTACATGCTCCTAGAATTATGTAGTGTTTATGGACCAGAATTTTCAAATTGTGACACTGCCATCTTTAATAGCTTAAATGTACATGTGGTAATGGGTTCTCCATTCAGAATAAATTATATGTTCATGTATGGGTGGCCTGGCAGGTACAAATGTCTATACTAACCTTTTTCAGTGGCAGTGGCCGTTGGGTCCACTATTGAATTTATAATTAACTTGTGAGGAAATGTGGGCATTTTTCTATTAAAAGAGACATCTTGTCAATTACAATCCTTGCAGAGATATTCACTGAGCTTCCTGTTGGAAGAAAGGTCAATAGCTGTGTGTAATGAGTAATTGACTCAAGGCAGAGAGCAGCTCAGGCTCAGGCTGTGGTTCTGATCAAGAAGCAAAATGTGATTTATTTCCATATCATTTTCTCTCTCATTTTCTAACGTGTTACAGAAAATCAGGCCTGATTGAAGTGCCACTGTTGGGGCTAATTCATCATCAAAAATGACTTAGGAAAATGGCGCTTAAATGGGCTGAATGATGAAAGGAACATGGGTTTTTGAAAATGAACAATGGCACAGACAGGGACTAATGACCTGTTAGGCTGGCTATCAGACTTAAACAATAGGCTAATGTTTGTAGTCCACTGATGACGGACCACAGAGCTAACAGGGAAACAGGAGTGAGCGGTATTCAGAGGGTTGACACAGTGCAGAGGGTATTTGTAAGCCTAGCTAAATGACAGGTGGGTGCTTTTTTGTCTATATTTCTACAAGTATACAGCTAAATTTATAAGGAATGGTTAGAAAAAGCATATAAATGTCAGTACTATGGGATATCCGGTAAAGTTTTATTTTTCTTCAATTTATGAACACTTTTATAAGTCAAATTGCAGGGCATTGTTTATCGTGCCCCAGCAAAATAAACACGTCACCTTGTTTACCAGAAAGTTCATATAAACTTCTTGGAGCAGATTCCACATTCAAAGGCATGCAAGACATAAATTTATGACTGAAATCGTGAGTTGAAGCATGTCTTAGATGTGGCTTTTATTTTGCTGAGGTTTATATATTGAAAAGTAAACATAAAAAATAAATGCACGATATAAGAAAAAATAATTCATAAGAGGGTTTAGAAATAAATAATGTAAGGGGTGGTGAGATTGTTTTGGAAACTTGGTGTTCTGCTGCTTGTCAAGCTGATTGAATATTTATAGAAATGTATGACTAATGACAGAGACATTATAGTTCACACAAGAGTTTGATGATGGCTTTTGGGCATATGAGGCATAAGAGAATTGTGTTTGTAGGGGATACACGCATACACAATCACAGAACCACACTTACACAAAAACATGCACATTATCTACACACCCTGTTGACAGTTACAGTCTTTTATGTGTTTTAAAGTTTGATTACTAGGATATAAATCAACCTGTCCGAAACAAAATTATAACCCGGTGAAAAGTTTCAAACTACCATGCAAGATGTTGCCTCCAGGCAAGATCATTCACTTTGGCCACAAGTTCCCCAGAATATCATGAAAAGACTGAGGGGGAAATTCAGCTCCATGCATTTCAGACAGAAAATGAAAGATTTGGCAGTTTTTCATCAACAAGCAAAGGAGTTCCCATGACGCGGGGCAATATCACTCAGACATCACAGTCACACATTGAGACCTTAGCTTAGATGTTCCTCTCTGTGCTGAAGGCAAGATATGTAAACATATTTGGCAGTGTTAATCTTGACAACTGTTTAACATGGATGTATTAGGTCTGTATGATGTTGAGCCTGCACTGTTGAAACCCCATGTATAATTCTCTGTGAAGTGTAACAGCTAAAACTCTAAATGCTTCTGACAGATCCCAGCAGGTAAAAGTTTGGAGAGCTTTTGGATGTGGATTTTAGCTGCCTTAGTGAAGGTGGTGGCACATTTCCAGACTGTATCATAATGCAAATATTTCCATCAAAGTCCTCCACATTCAGAACAAGCACAGTTCTCTGATATTCTAAAATTATCTTCATTGAAAGACATGAGCCCAAGCTTTTTATCCATGGAAACCAGCCATCTTTATTATTAAGACTTGCTCACCTTTCTCTTGTATAGTATAGCAATGAGGAAACTTATGAATATTAATTTAAATAAGAACATTAATGAATAAAAAGCCCTGTAAAATTAATTAGTTTAATCAGAACTAGTCACTTGTGACTCTTCATGATTTGGTCCCCTAATCTCATAGTTAGGTTTTAGGAGCAGGTTTTTCAACAGGAACGGGCCGTCCTAAACTGTTTTACCATGACAGAAGATGGATTGTGAGGTGCAGAGGTACTGAAATTCTTTTATTTTTTTCTCATTTGTCACACTTATTGTTATGCTAACTTATTTTTCAGATCATATAAGTGTATTGTGATTTATTTGTATGCTACTGTGTTTATTTATTTACTTCTACATTTCCTGTATAATTGAGTGCACAGAGACTTGCCTTCATCTTGGGTGGAGCACCCACACTTTTCTGCCATCAAACAGATTTTAATATTAGACAGAGATCCGTCCATGCATCCATTTTATTTCATTTATCTGGGGCGGGCACAGCAGCCTAAGGAGAGAAACCTAGACCTCCTGCTCTCCAACCACCTTCTCCCGTATATTTGGGGCAACGCAAAATATGGCTGAAGAGTGTTGTGCCCTAACAGTTGGAGCACACCCTCCGGTCCCTCTTCCTGAAGATGAGAACTAAGACCCCAGTCTGCCAATCCAGAGGCAACATCCCAGATGTCCACACAACATTGCAGAACCAAGAGAGCCTCACAACAATAGAGCTTTAATGAACTCTGGGTGAATCTCATCCCTTTCACCAACGAGTTGCCTAACTACCTCGGTGGCCCCCTCTATAGAAGCTGTGTCAGTGGGATTAAGGAGGTCCTTGAGGTATTTCTTCCATTTCCCGACTATATCCTCAGTTAAAGTCAACAGCATGTGACTGGTCTGGGACCAGAAGACAGATCCCAGAGCCCAGGCTGTGCATTGAGGTGAGCCCAGCTATATCCAGCCGGTGTCTCTCAACCTCATGTACTAAATTAGGCTCCTTTCTCACCAGAGAGCCTTAATAGGTGGGGATTAGTCCACCAGGGCCTTGTCCCTTGGTCACCTGACACTCTTTTCTCTCAGCGAATTACCACTCTATCGTAGTGGAAAGGTTTGTGTGTCCCAGGGATCCTAGAGACTATCTTGTCCAGAGGCCTTTTACCCCTGGTAGGGTCTCCCAGGGCAATACTCCACAGGCACTACTCCACTTGGGGGGTCAATGCGCGCCCTCTGCCTGCATGTATCTTTCTGCCATGGTCTGACTGCTTTTAAAAGAAGCCCCACCACCACCACCACCACCACCATCACAGGCACACTCAGAATTTCTTTTAAATTTTTATTTGAAAAAAATGTGGAAGAAACTTAAAAATTACTATAAACATAAAAACAAACTGTAATACTGGGTAAGTTAAAAGTATAACACACAAATAAGAAAATAAATAATGTAGCAATAAATACAAAATATAAATGAAATAAAAATATTACTGTAAACAAGTATATCAAGACAAAAATAAACTGGAATTCTGTGCAAGTTAAAAGTATAAAATACAAATAAAAATGAATACTGTAGAAATAAATAAAATAAAAAATAAAAAAAAGGCATTTCTAAATTGCACCAATAC
>VUQK01039955.1:0-12888 GCA_015106715.1 Bujurquina vittata
TAGATAAACTTTATTAATCCCTTTGGGAGGGTTCCGTCAGGGAAATTACAGTTCCAGTAGCAAATACAGTTTCACACAAAGAAATAGAAAAAGATAGAAATAAAGTTTCAGAAATTTTACAAGAAATATACAAGAATATATACAGAAATAAAATAGGATAGAATAAATAGATAATAAATAATAAACTAAGGTGCATTTGTATTGCACTACGTTAATGGTGTGTATGGTGTGTATGGTCAGGCTCACGCTGCTGCTCCTTCCTTCCTCCCCTCTGTCCTTCTGTTACCCCTTCTCCCCCCCAGTGAGGAGTTGTACAGTTTGATGGCGTGAGGGACAAAGGGGTTCTTTAGTCTGTTAGTCCTACACTATATGTTATCAGTTTTATATACAAATCTGTCCTTACTGGTTCTCTACTGTCTGTGAAAATGCACATGTAAAAACTACTCAGTGTGGCCTTTGCTCTCATAATGTTTTATAAATTTTCAGGTTTGCAACCGACTCAAGCAAAAAAAACCAAAACCAAAACAAAACAACTTTTTCTTTGCTGTGCTGCCCAGCTTGACTGGAACAATCTATTTAACTCAGTTGTAAAAGGCGGAGAAAATCATTTAGATTCTCGCGATTGCTCTTCAAGTTACACCGAACCTGTTTTGACCTTGATGTTTATTGTATGTGATCTGTATATCACATCGACTCATTTGTAGTTGTGTGACTTTAGCATTTGTGTATTTGTTTAGATTTGCAGTTGTTGTTGTGTCTGATGCTCTCGTTTTTGGTTTTTTTTTTAACCTCAGTGAGACCGACCTAGAGAAAATGGCAGAGTGGAGATGCACACAGAAAAACTATATAAATGAAGCACATGAGAGGATTTAAAAGGCTTTTAGCGTGACATCTAGCACTGTCTTTGAGTTAACGCAGTTATATTGTTTCAGTGTAGAGCGTTATTAATCTATTACATATGTTATTTAAGATGTGTAATGGCTAATGAGTTAATGCTGTGTTTGTTTGCCCTCACAATAAGGTAATTTGCAATGACTGTCTTTGCCCATTACCCCTCTACGGATCACCTATTGTCCGTGTGCATCTATCTCTTAACAAAGTTTGAATATTCTGCCAAAGCTATTCCAACTTTTGAAATTAACTTTGACCGGGGGGCGTGCTGGTGGCTTAAAGATAATCACATCAAGGGCATGGAGCCTGACCTGTTTTTGCATCAGTAAGTTTCTGCTCGCTGAAAAGCACTTAATCGTCAATTGTTGTCTTGGCTTTTGTGGGAATGTGAATAGCACCTTATTGATTGGGAGCAAAATGTTTTTAATGTTGTAGATGAGATTTCAGGATTGCTAGCTAATGGGAAGATGGAGGCTTGCTGCAATTTATTTTCAAGAAGAGCTCCAAATTGGAAAATCTTTATAGACATAATTAAGGCTTATCTGAAAGGATTGTCAAAACTTTCAGATGCTGTTTTTATTTATTTATTTCACCTATGCAGTAGTGTTTGTGAGGTATAAATACACAAGCATGCACAGCATTGTGATGGGTCTATGCCAAAAAGTAATGAATATAAAATAAAGGGCAATATTGATGTTTGATCAAAGCTAATGAAAAATGCCCTTGTAATTGATACTGCAATGTTCTGCCACGTAAATAAGGACTTTAGACATATTAATCAAGCAAGTTTCTTAAAGTATGACTGTTAGCCTTACGCTAATGAAATGCCTTCTTTTTTTTGTCCTCTGGTTGGGATTCTGGGTCAGTGGAGTGTGTGTGCCATTCAAGGACAGGGTATGTGGACGAGTGAAGCTACATGATCTGCATGGTCATAAAGTCAGCCTCCTCCACTTGGGTCGTGATTTGGATATGAAGTAGCTGTGGTATTTCAATGTTTCAAACAAGACTTCACCGTTACAGGAAATTAGTCCTAGTCTCTCCTTATAGCAGAATAGACATGGAAGCACACATTGTTCGATTTTCTGTAGGGCCGAATTCATGTACTGACAAAACAATATTCTCTGTTGAGTCTTTTCTTCAGCACTGTGCTTTATACTATGTTTTATATTGCATGAGTACTTTCTTTTGAACTCCGTAGAACACTTGTGTGGAGATTCGTACGAGTCATAAGAAAAAGAATATTTAAAAAGAAGTTCATTTTTTGTAATTCAATTCTAAAAGGTAAACTTTAATGCATCCTATATACTGAAAATGCACATAAAGTGAAATAGTTCAAACCCCTAGCTAATTCTAAATTTGAGTAAATCAATATTCAAACTGCTCGCTTCCTGCTTACTTCACAGTTATGTAGACAACGATCATCAACGCCCTCCACAAAGAGGGTCAGCCATGGAAAGGCTGGCTGTCCGCAGTGTGCTGTACTGAGGTACATGTATGTTAATGGAAAGTTAACAGGAAGTCAAAAGTGTGGCAGGAAAAGGTGCACGAACAACAGAGGATGGTGTCAGATCCTCAAGAGCCACCATGCACAGATGTCTGCAGGAAAGGCAGCCAGAGACAACATTTCTAATCTGGGCTACAACGAAAAAGAACCTGGCTTTGTGGTCCAAAGTCCAAAGTTTTCATGTAAATTTGCATTTCATTTGGAAATCAAGGTCCCAGAATCTGGAAAGAAAATGCAAGATGTTTGACATCCAGGGTGACGTTTCCACAGTCTGTGATGATTTGGGGTGCCAGGTCATCTGCTGCTATTGGTGATGGTTGGTCCTCTGTGGGTCACAGTCCAAAGTCAGCACAGTCCTTTACCAGGAGAGATTAGAGCATTTCAGGCTTCCATCTGCTGACAAGATTTATGAAAATTCACATTTCTTTTTTCCGCGGGATGTAACACCTTGTCACTGTGCCACAGATACTAACAAATAATTTGCAGACAATGTTAATTAATATGCTCGATTGGCCGACCAACTTGCCTGACCTGAACCCCACCGATGTTGAGTAAGAATACAGACAAGCTTAAGGCCGCTATTAAAGATTCAATAACACATAAGCAGTGCCACAGGCTGATCGCCTCCATGCCACGCCACACTGAAGCAGTACTTTGGTACTGCATCAATTTAAGCAATCAATTTATTAGCTCCATAGTTTACACCATATTGCATCAAATTTAAAAAAGCTTTTCATCCATGGTAATAATAAAGAAATGTAGCTAACTAGATTTAAAGGCCAGTCTTAATTTGGGAGTTGTAGCGAATGGGCTACTGTTTCAGTCAGGTGATTTTCAGTGATTGCCCGTGCTCATGCTCACCCATCTCCTCCACAAAGGTTGAATATTGTTTTTAAAAGCACATTTGTAAGCGCACCATGTTCATTCATCACCATAAAAAAGGGCACTTTAGTTTGTTTTTAGTCAGTCCCACTGCTGCCATAATTAGTCACAAAAGGGTATTTAAAAATGGTCTGCATCAACTGCACTGTAGCGTCCTGTGTGATGTATTTCCAAAAAGGTAAAATGTCAGTCTATTATAGGACATTTAGAGATTCTTTATTAAAATGTCTTTAAATGTCTTTAAAATGTCTTTAAAAGAATTACATCTTTTGTGCAGGCACATGGGAACAGGGGAGAATATATAAAAAAAAATCAAACTTAGCATTATTAAAAAAAAACACACTTATATAAAACACAAGCATTGCATAAAAACCACATATTTAGAGCCCTGCTATTTGCAGCTATATTGTTGTGGTGAGAAAAAAAGTTCAATTTGATGTCACATGCATTCTAACCAATGTGTTTACTTGTGCTTCCAGTTCATGTGAAAGCAGGAACCTGTGAGGTAATTGCCGCACATCGATGCTGCAACAAGAACAAGATCGAAGAGCGATCCCAGACTGTCAAATGCTCCTGCTTCCCCGGACAAGTGGCAGGAACAACGAGAGCAGCTCCGTCTTGTGTAGATGGTATGCCAAGGTTCTCATTACATTTTTGGTAATGATTTGTGACCCAATTCTGATTAGGGGAAGAAATGTGGCACAGTGTAAACCTGTCACACCTGTCACTGAGTCCCGGTGTTTATTTCACTGATCATCTGGCACAGGGAGCTCCTTGCGCCAAAGAAGCAAAAAAAAAAATATATACAATCTTGAGATTTTCGTGATCCTGCTGTTGTATGACCCAAAGGTTTCATAATCTTCAAATCAAATCACTTACCTGTTCATTCGCTCAGCTCTTTGTCTGCTGTTGAAGTTATATCAGAGATGTTCAGTGGAGCAGACAGAAGGCCAGGTCATTTAAAAGCATGTCAAAAGTGGCCTCAGTTACAGGTGAATCGATCCCTATCTCCTCTTTTTGCTGTAATATCTCTGACAAGGCTTCCTTATTTTGACAGCTCTCCCTTCACTTTAGAAATGTCAGGGAAAGCTGGTTCTACCCTATAGGCCTCCTTGAAGCAACAGAAAATCTTGACATGTCAGCCTTCTGCATGGTTTTTATTCTCCTCCTACATACAAACATCCATCCTCCACACACCTGAACACACCTGTTCACAACTCTCACTGGCTTGACATTGACCAATGCCCTGTAATTCAGGCCTGAAAACACTCCAGGGCAGGACTGACAATTCTCTGCTGCCAGCTGGAGCTCAAAATGCTCCCGTTAATCACTGTGCTGTATACAGAAGTCAAAGGCACTTGCTGTTAGTTCAGTCAGGGCAGAACCGAGCGAAACATTTAAACAGCATGTTGTTAATTGTTTTCTTTGCCATTTTTTCTTTTACTGTACCTCGACTTTTATCTTCCCTCACAGCATCCATAGTTGCACAGAAGTGGTGGTGCCAGATGCATCCCTGCATGGATGGAGAAGAGTGTAAAGTGCTGCCAGATCTCAAAGGATGGAGCTGCAGTACAGGAAACAAAGTTAAGACAACTAAGGTGGGTTTAATTCTATGTTTGAGAGGAAAAAATGAGTTCACGCCTTCATGAAAATTCTAAAACCAACACCAGCACAATGACAAGAAAGTCGCAACCTAGAATAATTTGACCTGAGAAAGACAGAAGTGCTTGGTGAATGAAAAAAAGCTAAAGAAAGCACTGGAAGTTGTTTTTTTTTATTAACTTCAGATGAGTGAGATCAGAGTAGGCAGAGTAGAAGGCAGCAGGAGAGGAAGATGTGACTCACAGGGGAAAATCAGTGAAGTGTATCTTGAAGCGATCAGCTTTTACACAAGAAGGGGTGAGTTAAGTTCAGCTATCTATTTACCTGCAGCCCCATTTTGTTGTCTAACAGTCAGTGTATTGTATTTTGCTTAAGCTACTAATTTGGTTGAGGCATTTATCAATGCAGGAGCAGGGTGTTCTAGTGAAGTGAATATACTCTCCCATGCAATACAGTTAAAGCCAAAGAATTCTGGTACTGGTTGCTCTCACTACCCTTCAGTACAATTTATTTGAGCATGTCTGAAATCCAATGCAATTGTATGCACAAGGCAGGAAACCAGAAGACCACTCGCTCAGTGTGAATACACCAGAAATTACCTGCTCTTTTCCCACCTAGGCACAATCAGACATCATTCAAACTTTGTAGGGAGATGTCAGGTTCAAGCGTGTTTAATGTTTGATCCAACTGTGTCAGCCTTGGAGTGAGAGCTGCCAGTTTAACGCTGTTTTGGACTGAACCACTCAATCAGACTGCCTGGAAAGGCCTGCTTCCAAATAAAGAATAAAAGCATGATATTGCTCATTGGACATTTTATCAGATACACCTTGCTAGTACCAGTTTGGACCCCCATTTTCCTTCACAACTGCCTTGCTTCTTTGTGGCAGAGATTCAACAAGCTGCTGGAAACATTCCTTAGAGATTCTGGTCTGTAACATAATAACATCATGCAGCGGCTGCAGATTTGTTGGCTGCACTTGAATCCATTCCACCACATCTTCTCTACTGGACTGAGATCTGATTACTGTGGAAACCCTTTGAGTCCAGTTAAATCATTGTTACTTGCAACAATCCAGCATGGAATGATTTTAGCTTTGTGACATGGTATGTTATGCTGTTGGAAGCAGCCACCGGACGATGGGTACACAGTGGTCATAAAGGGATCGGCATGGTGGCCAGCTGCCATGTGATTGGCTGATTAGATATTTGCGTGAAGAAGAAGCTGAGCAGGTGTAACTTATTGTGTCTGATGAGTGTATCAAATGACGAAATGAAGAATAGATCACATTCATATATTGTAGATAGATAGATAGATAGATAGATAGATAGATAGATAGATAGATAGATAGATAGATAGATAGATAGATAGATAGATAGATAGATAGATAGATAGATAGATAGATAGATAGATAGATAGATAGATAGACAACTTTATTGATCCCAAAGGAAATTAGAGCATTTCAGCAGCTTATGAATAGTATAAACAAATACAATTATCATAAAACTCTGTACTGTTAGTTTGTAGTTTAGGTGAAAAATTAGATATGCACACATAACACATGACAATTATCACATCTGTAATAGACAATGTGATTGTACACCACTGAGTTCCTTGGTACAAGATGGAAATTGCAGCCTCTGATGAGTTACAAAATGTTCCGGATGACTGATCGCATCCATCTACCGTGTATCCATCTTATCCTCAAGGTCTTAGCATTGAGGTTAAGTGAGAGCAGGCTCGAGTCGCACGCTGCCTTTCAATAGCCTTGCATATGACTTCAAAAGTGCGAGAGAAAAGCAAAACAAAAGCAAGCAAAGGCAGGAGAAAGACAAACAAACAAATATCCCCCCAGGAAGCAAAACTGTCGAGTGGGATGTGCTGAAGCAGCCAGGAGGGCTGAAGCTGTAGCACTTCTAGAGATTAATAGAGGTTATCTGGAAGTGTGTTTTGAGTTTGAGGGTGTGGTGGACCTGAAGTGGATGGTAGGTGAGGGTGGAGGGGTGGGGGGCACACAGTAGGCCCTTAGCCATCCATCACGGTCCACTGTTTGACTCACCAAACGCCTGTAGTTGAGCTGCTTCTTCCATTATTCATGCCTACAGGAGGCCTGGATGAAGCAGAGCTTTTTATTTTAGCCGGGTTAATAATTCATGCCCTCTCACACAGCCACGGGAAAGCAGAAACAGAGGCGCAGACGAGCAGGGGTCCAGGTGGCTAGTAGAACCCGTCAGAACCTCGACTCTTTTTTGATTAGGGAGTCAGCAGGGGTCACGCCATGCTCATGGCCTTGCTGCCTCCCACAGAGAGACAGCCAGGGACGGCTCGCGTTTGCTAGAGGGCTCTGCACCCGAGTGTCTTGACAATTAACATCATTCGGAGGAATGAGGGGAGGGTTTCCTGAGGACTGAGCTCAGGTTCTTCAGTGTGGCGTCAGTGCAGTAAATGTTTCTGCGACGTCTGAATAGAAATTCCAACAACTGAAATTGCTGCAGAGCTTCAAATAGTATTTTAAAGATGCCAAAAAATCAGACCATTTGTGTTTTGGTTCCAACTTGGGTTAAAAGACATAAACCTTAGTGAAAAATATATTTTACATTCCCTTTTTATATAATATATGAACGCTGTGTGAACTCACTAATCATTTTTTAGGTCTGTGTAACCTAAATATGTAATAAATTACATTGGCCTAAAAACTGTGTGTAAAATTAAGTCCAGTAACATTCAGATAGCCATTTATTTATTTTGGGATTTCACTCCATGTAGAGAAAGTGAAAGGTCAGAAGTGACCCGTTTTACCGTACACTGTATCTTGGCGTCTTTTAAGTTATTGGGTTTTTTTTTTTTAGGACTTGCAATTTTACTGCTCTTATCAAAACCAGCGAGCAGAAATGTTTTAGCGAAAAAATGCAGGTAACCCCACTGTTGTCAAAAAAACTCCTTCAAGACTGAGCTTAGTCTAAACTCTGCAGTCTGTGAGTTAGATTCTTAAGGGTCCAAAACAGTCTTGGCAGTACGTACCTCCTACAGTAGTTTGTTCCCAGCAGAGGCATTTTGATTTAAAAGAGAAAAAAATGGTGTCATTTCACCTTATGATGAAGTCGTATCAGTAAAGTAGATGTCTTAACACCTCCCGGGGCAGCTCCAGTCGTTCCCTCTTTCTCTGCATGTCCAGAAGCAGCTAGTGTTATAGTCCCGCTCATAATGTCAGGAATTATAACCTCGGCTGCTCCCGCTTTTCACTTCTCATCAATCAGGAGACAGAAGCCAAAAAAAAAAAGAAAGAAAAAGCACACTTGACAGGTGCCGGTTGTAGAGAATGTGTTGAAGCGTGTTGATGGATGGCTGTCCAAGAGAGATTTCTTTTCACAACAAAATATGAATATATGGCTTATAAGCTCTACTACTACCGTGTCGAGTGCATGCATTCTAGCTTTAATGTTTCAGGCAAATTATAGGTGCAGAAAATGAATAATAACCGTAGCTTGAATCCAATGTTTTCTGAGACCCTGGATAATATCCCCATGAGAAAATAAGTTTGTTTCTCACCAAAATATTCTAATATTTTAAAAAAAAAGTATTGTTGGGAGAACAGTAAACAAAGAAGAAGGTAATCTTGTCAAGCTGTGACATTCTCCCTCACTGGCTTCCTTCCCACAAACCAGCCTTGAACTCAACTCCGATCGTCCCCTCTCTGCCATGTAGGAGCTCCATACTGTCTCCTTATTTTTAAAAATGACCAGTATTTGCACTTTGAACCTTTCTTCAAACAACTAACTGACCTATGAAAGTGCTTGTAGTATTTAGCTGTTGGAAGGTGCATATGTGCAATGCAGCCTTCACACAAGGAATTGCTAAACTTTCTTTTTTAGTTGAAATGGAATCAAATTGTTTGTCAACTGTATTGTCAGTCAAAATAGCGTGTGAATAAAACTGGTATTTAGAGTTAAAAGGCAGGAAAATGCTCTAGGAATGTTTAATCAATAGATAGCTCAGAAAGACGAGCTAAATAATTCTAATTATGGTCGATTTACTCTTAAAATCATTGCTGGAGGCTGTAATTTGTGATCTTAGAGCACAATGAAAACTCAAGAATTGCCCAATATTTCTCAAGGGGAGTAATGTGTCTGTTAAGATGCTTACGAGTATGACAGCAGCGGACACACAAATGTGCAAATGCGCACACACGCGTGCTTCTGCTCTCCATCAAAGGTGGAGTCTTAGTTTGTCAGTGGGACTTTGAACCTGTAGCTGACCAGTCAAGTGTGGTCTTTCATTCTGAAGCAACTTAAGCATTAAACCCTGAGGAGCTGCCTTCTGCTGATTCCCCTTTGTGTTTATTCCCCAGTAACCATCACAGTGACACCCAGAAAACCACTGAATGCTAATTGCCTTGATAAACTTACGCCAGGCTTCAAGTTTTCTTGTGACTGCTGACATTTTGCTTTGGTTTTACTCTATTTAGTGTCTAAGATTTTTCTCTGTTTTACTTGTCCCTTAAGTGGTGAGATGCCCCTCAAAAGCAGCTTCTGCAGTCAAAAATGTGTTCATCTGTACTTTTAAAACTTTTTTTTGACAATAGACATCTTAACTATATAAAATGAGTTGCAGGGCTTTCACAGTTGCTGTGTAATGAAGTTAACTGCCATTATTAAATATTGTGTCAGTAATGCATGAGATTATGTTGTAAATAAGGGTGCAATTTGTCATAAAAGAAAAAGGCTGCATGGATGGTAGATTTAGTTGCAGATGCAGGAGGGAAACAATAACAAGCTTTTAATGCTGATAAATCTTGGAACTACAAAGTCCAGGGATAAGCAGGAAGCAAAACCAGGGAATCCAAAACTCGCTTGAAATGTGCAAGAAGCACAATGAACACAGACTTCCAATACAGTGACTACTGCACTACAAAGACACAGCTATGCAGACAACACAACAAAGGAAGACTGAAACAATATATACACAAGATAACGAGGGGCGAGGTAACAGGTGGGGAACTAACACAGCTGAATATGATCAACATAATGAGACACGGAACGTTAAACGCGATACAAGACACAGAGGACAAAATAAAACAGGAAGTAAGACACAACTAAACTGGGAAATGAGATTAGCTTGACGCAGGACAAGACAGAGGAACAGAAGGGAAACACAAAGGGAGCTAAGTGAAAGCAAACTTCGAACTCATAAGAAATGAAAATAACAGAAAACTTATAAATAAATGAAAAAAATGATATAGACTCAAACAACAAGGCTAGAAGACAAACCATGAATACGAGAAAAATAAACACGACTCTCAGTCTCTCAGAAACTCAGAACTGATGGACCATGACAGCAGTTTTTGTATGCTTTTCCAAAGTCATGGCTAGAACCCCCCCCCCCTCCCCCCCCTCTGTGCGCTTATTAAAAAATAGTTTAAAAAACTGCCAAAACATGCAACACACAATATCCAAAGTTATAGATAAATTTGACTGATAGCATATTGGGTTTTCTTCTTTCTTTTTTTTTTCTTCAAAATTTTGATAGATATCGTTAGAGAATGTTTTGACCACTTTAATGAGGGGAAGTGCATATCTTATACTGTGACAGTCCAAAGACAAAATTATTTCTGCATTTACAGTATCTCACAGTAGGGCCACTGTGGCAGTAATATGTAATAATATGACAGGGTTTGCTTTTTCTAACATGGACAAAATCACAAGGATTAATTTCATGATAAGCCACACCACTAATGCACTCCGTCTGCAGCTTCCTGTAAACGTAGTGCGAGAGCAACTCATTTTCATATTCTCGCTCACACCCGTGATTCCTGAGGATTGCCACATGGAAGTGAAAATTAAATTGTGGCTCCCCAAACAGCAAGCCCTGTGTTATCAGCTGCAGCTCTAAGCAGCAGGGAAAGAAAATCACACTTCAACACAGTTTTTGGATTGCTTTGCTTAGAACAGGGATTGTGTGTGGTAAAGTCCTTGTTGATTCAACTGGTGAGACCCCACTAACTTCTAACTGAATAACAGTAATGTGCAAATATTCACACAGGAACACCTGCTCTCATATCAGTCTTTCTTGCCGTCTGTGTGTGTCTGTGTGTTTGCCTCTGCGTGCGCATCTATATTAAAGTGTCTCTAACATTACAGACCGAGTCACAGAGTTACTTGTGTTCTACTTTTTAAAGGGCAAACCAACAAAGAACAACATTCATGTCCCAGAGTATTTTTAGAGATTTGCTTAAAGTGAGAGTTGTACAAACTGCATCTTTCAAAACGTTAGATTAATATTCATGAAAACATCTGAGGATACTTATTCCAGCTGCATGGCATCATGAATAATAATATTCCCTCTGTCTGCATGGAAATCATTGACCATGATGTACACCGCATCACATCTGACTTCCAACTGCTGTCGATTTTTTTTGCTGTGTAACAGCACAGGCTTTGGAATTATAAACATGCCACGCTGGGAATATGAGCACCTTGAACCTGTCACACTTTTGACAGATACACAATCGCAGCAGAGATGCAGCATCAAAACAAGAATTGGTTTTAATGGGAGAGCTTTTATTTAAAGGAGAGTGACGCAGCCAAACCCACGATTAAGACTCTGCAGCAATGCTAATGGCTAGTATTATCAAGAAAAAAAAAAATAGAGTACCGTTATTTAATATTAAAGTATTATAACACAATGTTAGTTGGATATTTGGTGTTACTAATTAGCAGCAGACATGCACAGCTGAGGCTGACAGGAGGGCCATTACTTCTGAAGGTATTTCATGACCTAAGTTATGTAACAGATTGCAAATTTAAGCTGATGGTGGCGCTGGGTGAAAATGTAGAAAATCACTGTAATTACTGCAATTCATCCTGCAAGGAACATGATCTGGTGTTGGTGTTGTGAACATCTGTGCTGTGAACATCTGTACAAAATGTGAAGTCGATATTTTTTTTCCGAATTATTTAAATATTTTTGTCTCGACCAAAGTAGTGGATCAAAAGACCAGCCCTGCTGCTAAAATAATCAGCATTAGTCAATTTCTATTTTTCAGAACATTTTAGAACATGTCTGAGTTATAATTAGAGCACCATCTGGAAGCTCCAGAGTTTTGTTCTATTTGAAGTACAGTAGGCTGTCTTGTGATATTTTTTATTTTGATACAACCAGTCATATTCACTGAATCCAGCATGAAAGTTGAAAGAAAATAACATTTTATTCATTTTTGTGACTAAGAATTTCATTTCTATATCTTAACCAATGGTTTTTGCCATAATTGACAGAAAAAGGCAGACTGGCTTTGACAGCGAGATCATTAATGAATGAAATAAGAACACAAGAGCACAACCCATTCACAGTGTTTCCTAACTTCTTATTCTTTCCCTGTCTCTAGGTCACCCGATAGTTGTCTGTTTCAAGGATAACCAGATTTGAAACCAGACACTGTTTCTTTGATCAGCACCGTTGGACATTTGGATATCATGTGTTTTGAGGATTGGTGGAAACCAGGGACCAACAAGGACAGTAATCACAGACATTCCAGTGAATGAATGGAGGACCAGGGAGCATCATATAAGACTGCATATCCAAACAGATTCCTGACTTTTGATCTAGCATCAACAGTAGCTGTCTCTGAACTCTACTGCCCACCAAATCTCTCTTTGTATTATAGTTTTATTCCTTTGGACTAGAAGACTCACCAATGAAGATATATATTGACTAAAGGACTCTGGATAGCACCAGAAAAAAAAATCATCCTTGAAACAAAACCATGTGATGTGAAACCTTTGTGTTATTTTCTTGCCACAAAGAGCTCCAGGACTCTTGATGCATATCTGTGTTGAAGATCTCGTGAGATCATAAGCATTTCCGTTCCTTTTAGCCTTATGGAGCAGATGTCTCTTCTGTTTCTTCTCGTTGATTTAAAGTGTCTGGCTTTTTTTTTTTTTTTTAGTTTGTTTGGGTGTTAAGTCTTTTTTTTAAAGATAAAAGACATTGCCAAAAAAGTGAAACCAAGAAAAAA
>VUQK01039955.1:20156-30483 GCA_015106715.1 Bujurquina vittata
CCCATTCACACAAGCACTTCCATATGTAACTAAGCTAAGTGCTTTTAATTATCTAACATTCAAACATTTACACTCCAACGCTTGCGTCAGAGAGCAATTTGGGGTTAAGTATCTTGCCCAAGGATACATAGGCATGCAGCCTGGAGCAGCCAGGAATTGAACCACCGGCCTTCCAATCAGTGGGTGACCTGCTCTACCTCCTGAGCTACAGCCACCCCATATGGGCAAGCACTTGATAACAGTGGGAAGGAAAAACTCCCTTTTAACAGGAAGAAACCTCCAGGACAACCAGGCTCAGGGTGGGGCAACCATGACCAGTTGGGGGTAAGAAGAGAGAGACAGGACAAAAGTCATACTGTGGAAGAGAGTCAGAGATTAATAATAACTAATGATTAAATGCAGAGTGGTGTATAACCACGTGGTGAGTCAAGAAAGATAAGAGGCGAGTAAAGAAGAAACACCCAAGCAACTTAGGCCTATTGTAGCATAACCTGATCCAGCCCTAACTATAGCCTATCCCAGCTGACATAGGGCGAGCAGCAGGGTACACCCTGTGCTGGTCGCCAACACACAGAGAGAGAGGCTCAGGCCAAGTTGGAATCTAACCCAGGCCTTCCAGATGGTATCCTAACTGTGAGGTAGCTAACCACTGCACCACCGGGCTGTGTTTAGCATGGTATTGCTGAAATATGCAAGGCCTTTCCTGAAAATGACATCTGAATCGGAGCATATGTTGCTCTAAAATATGTGTATACCTTTCAGCTCTGCAAAACTACCAATTCCATGGCGCTAATCCACCTGCTTATCTCAGAGATGCAGACTTTTAAACTGAGCGCTGATAACAAGCTGGGTGGTCCCTCTCCTCTTTAGTCCAGAGGATGCAATTTCCAAAAAACAGTTTTCCACTTTGCCTCAGTCCATTTTAAATGAGCTTTGGCCCAGAGAACATGGCAGTATTCTTCTTCTTTGCGTGACAGAGCCTGCATTTGGGGATGGCAAAGTGAAGTGTGTTCACAGACAGTGATTTCTGGAAGTGTTCTTGAGCCGATGCAGTGATTTCCACATCAGAATCATGCCCGTTTTTTTACACAGTGCCACCCGAAGGCCTGAAAATCAGGAGCATCAAATATTGATTTTCAGCTTTGTTTTTTGGGCACAGAGATTTTTTTTCAGATTCTGGGGATCTCGCTGATATTATGCACTGTCGATGGTGGATTCTCTGAAATTGTTTCACAATTTGTAGATGAAATTTGCAGACTGGTGAACTTCTGTCCAGCTTTACTTCTGAGAACCTTCTGAGATGCTCTTTTTATACCCAGTCATACTGACCTGTTGCCAAATAACCCAGTACACTGTATAATTAGGTTATTGTCAGATTCTTAAAGCTGAGATGAGTAACAAAAAGAAAGAGAGGAAAATATAGGTATACAATTCAGTTTTACTCAGATCATTGATTTACCACAGTGGGAATGGACGTTCACATACCACCTCCTCACAGCCATATAGAAGTGTACAGGTGACCTTGGTGATTTATAAAAACGATTTATCAAAATAAATAGCTGGAACTGCTCATTCTTGACTCGAAGCCAATGAGTGATTTAAGATCTGCTGCCCATGAGGTACAGGGGAACTTCCTCCAGCAGATGTTCCTGACTAATTATCTATTGTTGCAGAAATCCCACAATCCCTCAGTTCCTCCGCTGTCTTCCGGTGGGAGCCTGGTCATCCCTGTTTCATATCCTTGGCTTGGTCTCCACTTACCCGGGGCACTCCTCTCCATCTGTGAAGGCAACCAGAGAGACACACGGACCAGCCCACCAGCAGCATACAGCATTTCACAAACATTTAACTGTCACTTTCAAGTGAAAACACCTCTCTATTCTCCTGTTTAAGCTCAATGGAAGAAGAGTTATATAAAGCGCAACAGTCTAGAGCTGTTATGCTGAAGTGCGCTTTGCAAAACACTGTGGTGTGGTAGGCTGTGATGAAGCCATGTGGCTATTTATGGAAACACAGCTTTGCGAGTTAGGCATTTAAAATTATTTAAAGCAATTGAGATTCAATTTATGCACTTAAATTCAACAGGTGGATTTACAAAATTCTATCGCTTTTACCCCCTGCAAGCTGATAGATTCAAAGTTACCTTACCAGCAGTGTGTGGAGTTAATTTGTTGTGAATCCCTTTTCAAAAGTGTTTAGCATCTGAGAGTCTGAGTTTTCTGCTCTTAACACCGTTGCCTACAATGAGCATGTTGGCACATTTTTAACTGATGAATAATTTAAATAAAGAGCATTAACATGGAGAGAAAATGAAAAAGTGCACATACTTCCACAAATACAGCCTGAATATTTCAGGAGGGAAAGGTCTTAGAAAATCACTGGGTTTAGGCCTCTAACATGAAATGACAGAATACTTCTGTTTCTGTCAGCTGTCTAAAACTCCCCAGCCTCTGCTAGCATCTTCCATTCGGACTAATGGACCAGCTGGTTGAGAAAACCCTTCTGATATGCAGAGAGAACTCCAGCAGCACCTCAGACAGCCTGGGCCGAAGCAAAACAGAGCTAGAATGGATTAAGATATGCCTGGCTGCCTTTCGCAGTCCTGTCAATGTGGGCTGGGTGTCTTTGCTACACAGATCAGAGAGACACAGGAAGGTCATCGCCGCTGGGGAAAGGAGGCAGTGAAAATATTGTCCTGACAAGATGTAGAGTGACTTTTGCAACCCGAGGCTTGTGTTTTAGATTAAACCATGTTGGCTGATAGAAGAGGTGAAGTCAAAGGAGGTGTAAAAGAGGGAATTGAAGGTGTTGATGTTGCCACCTTTGAATTAGCAGCGCTCTCCCTCAAATGAGTTTTCATAAGAATTATGAAGTGTTCAAGGATTCGTTATTTTCTTCTAATATCTGGACCAGATTGTTAAAAATGCAAAACTTTACTCAGTAACAGAACATTGCAATCTAAAAAGCTGAATGATGTGTGTGTGTGTGTGTGTGTGTAAAATCTTCTTTTACACATATTTGTTTCTTTATAGCTTAACAATTTACCTAAACAGCTGGGTATCGTAGGTGTAAATAAATTTGACTGAACCTGGATTAAATAATAAATATTTGTAGAAGACTATTTTCAGCCACAGATTAATAGTCTCCTGATAATTTTAAAAAAACATGTCCCTGGTGCAACAGTGCCGCCAACTGTGTTTTTGTCATTGATGGATGCTTATAAGCCACATAAGACACTGGCTACACAGAATAAAACACACTTTATTTGGATCTGTTCATTTCATTTAACTAGCTAATAATGGGAATAACAGAATTATATTTCTTTTGGGATAATTTAGCTCAAAGAGTTGTGTGCACTACTTTTTGGGAAAAAAGACTTTTGAATCAAACTTCCAATCACATTTAAAAGCATGTACATTTATTAAAAAGAATATTTCAGATAATGGACCAATAGTTTTTGCTTAAGGGAATGCCTTTTGTCTGATTCGTACTCCACTTTAGTGCTTATTACATCTGCTGTTATGGAACCAACTGCCGATTTGGCAGTTTAGGCGTAGTTCTGGCATGGTCCAGAATACCTCAGCAGCACTCTCTATTAGTTCCTCTGATTCAGGGTTGTTAGCCATTTTTTAATTTCCCATTAGACCCACAAAATTCTATTCATGTTTCTCTAAGGTAACCCATTAATTTACTGTGATGCATGTGAGATGGTGAGTGAGGGCCCTTTGCCAAGAGTTGGTTAGCATTTTATGCATAAAAGAAATACAGAGTGGAGCAGATGGTTACATTAGGGACTGATGATACTGACACAATGAGGTGGGTGAATGTGTCTGTGTGTGTTTTTGTGCGTGCAGGTGTGACAAAAAGGTATATTTACTGGGTTTGTTTTTACAAGGATATCAGAAAGCGATGATGTTCATAGAGCCTGTATTTCATGTGTATCTTTGTATACGATACTATTAGCAACCTGCCACCGTCTCATCGGGTTAAGAATGCACAAGTGTTGAAAATGAATATTAAAATCAAACACTGGGCAATACATTAAAATCCATCCGTGTTTTGATCTGCAAAGATAGGAAATGCTTGCTCATGGAGACATGAACATTTTTGCCTGTGGTGCCTGAACAAGTGAGGCCTGACAGAAGGCTTGGCTGACTCCACACTGCAGGACTTCACTTTCATTAAACTCCACGTGAGTCTCAGCACACTTTTCCTTTGTTGCCTGCGCAGGGCCAACGTTTTTCATTTGGCTATATACTGTTGGCTTACCACAGCATGACTCGGGGCTTATGAATGTGCTGTAACATAAGTTTGTGGATTTAATTATGTGATATAGTTTCACAGCGAGGGGCAAATAAAACAGGCCTAATCACTAAAAATAAATCTAAACTGTTTATTTCACATGGATCTAATGTTGCAGTTAAAGATCTATTTTTTTTTTTTTTGTTGTTGACAAATTTTACTTATACCAGTAATTGAAACAATTTCTCACATATCGTTAAAGTGGCTACGTGGATGCGAGTTGTTTTCGGTGGGCACAAAGGTTTGATTAGACTTTGATTGACACAGAGCATTGATCTCTGATGTCAATAGTTTTTAAATAAGACTGCAAAAGACAGAAATTATTGGCGCAACACAGGGGTCTTTGAACAAGAATGCCAATGAATGTACATGTAGCTAGATGGAACAAAACACAAAACGCAGAATCAAAGAAGTGACTGAGTGGTTTATTGACAGACTTTATCCCCATTTATTTAATTGCCATAAAAATAATCAGAGTACCAAAATGTCATAATGAAGTCCTCACAGTTCAAGGGCCTTTTGTATAGGGTCGGGTAAAAAAAAATCCATAAGTCAATTAATTGCAAGATGAATACGTAGGACAACAGCAACAGCTTGTCAGTTACCAAAGCCTGTTCAAATTGAATATGTTAGCCTGAATGTACAGCTAATATTCATTAGGTGCTCTGTGCATTTCTTTTTACTTGTGGTAGTTTGAAAATGGCAGCCTACCTAAAATATTAATAGGGATCCAAAGCTGAAACTCATCTAAAGTGAAGCATTAGGTTTCAGTCTATCATGCAACACCCCCACTCCCGTCCCAGTCATAAAACACATATTTTCAATGGTGCAGATCGTGGTGTTATGTTTGTCATAATTTTCAAAGGTGGTAAACACATCAGACATGAAAGCCGTAATCAGTGTGAAGATGAAAAGAAGCAAAGGAGCCCTCATGGAAGAACCTCTGAGGGGCTGGAGACATTGCAATTATAGAAACTATTGACTTGTGTTTCCCAAGGTATGATCAATTGCAGTGAAATAATGACATCTCTGTGTTGTTTTGACCCATTCACAGCGAAGGCAATTTATTTTGTGTGACAGGAGGCTTGCAAGGGACAACTCAGCTGATGTGTGCCAGAGATCAGGCAGAGGAGAGTTCTCAGCCGGAAAGACAGAGAAGAGAATCAGAGGAAGGTCATTACTTTGTACACTGGCCTCTTTTACCAAATGTTTTCATTTTTTATTTCAGCTTTATAGGCAGCTTCTCTTTTGATCATCTGCAGAGTTGATGTAAATGACTGTAATCACCTCTTTGAATTTTCACAGGACTCCTCAGTGTAGAGAGAGTACTATAACTAAATATTTCCTCTACACTCTTGAGTGTATTTAAACACACACTAATTAAATATAGAGTTCATTAAGGAGTATGACAGTATCTTTAACTCTTCTAATTAGTGTAATCTAAATAGAGTAATCCAACTATGATGGGATCGTAATAGTAAACAGATGCATCAAAACCTCTGAAAGAAATACGTTTTGGTCATATCAGGCTTTTGTCTCCTATATTTAGTGTGGCTGATACTACTGTTGTGGAAATTTTGTTGAAAAGTTGCTTCATCAATATGATTTTCTGACAAACAAATTACATTTTAAATGGTCATGTTTTCAATGCAACTGTCACTTTGTTCTTTAAGGTATTTTCTCTAACACTTTTCTATCAAAAAAATATGGGGGAAAAAATTCTGCCACTAAATTAATATTTTTATTTATTTACAATGCTTAAGTCAGAATTTCAGGTTAGACTCTCAGAATTTCAAGTTATCTACTTAAACCTTTGAGACAATAACTCGAAATTGAGGAAGTTCTTTTGAAGACAATAATCCACAAGTTTAACTTCTGGAGGAAAAAAACGTTTTCCAAAATGTTTTTATAGTGGCGAAAACAAGCTTCCATATAACCCGTGAACTGGATAATCGGAAGAAAATGGATGGGTGGTTGTAGAAGTATGTCCATGGGATGGCAGTCTGGCCAAAGGTGTGTGTGTCAGGCCTTAATCTGGCACTGCTTTGCGTCTTTCTGCCACACAGCTGTAATTTCCTGTCTTAACTTAAAGAATTTGTGTGTCTTCTGTGTGTAAAGCGGGAAAAGAAACTCCAACGCTTATTCACTGCGTTGTTGATTCATAATTTAGGCTGCTGTTAGCTAGTCACCTGTCTACTCAGCCAAGTGCGTCCCTGCTCGCAGCCAAAGACCTCGGTGGATCTTCAGAGCTCTCCAGAGAAGCTGAGGCCCTTCATCAGGTATGTACAGTATGTGTCCATCGATGTATCTTGAGTCGTTATATTACTTTATATTATACTATAATGCGAGCAGGTCTTGATTAGTGTTTATTCTGGAAAAGTGACAATATTAAACACTCAGACTCTACTAAAAATGTAAACGCATGAGTTCTAGGGCAATACTGTACACTACAGACTCACAATTTAAACAGCAACTTTTGTTATTAAATGTGTTGCATTAGCATGCATGTTATGTTACAAAACAGCTCAGGAGAGGTGGGGGTGGGGGGGTGTATGCTGACTTCAGGCATGGATGGGCCTATTGCTAAAACAATATCAAAATTAGTACATATTGTGTTGTATGTATTGTTGATTTGGGAGATGGAATATCTGTGCTGTAGCTGCTTGTGTTGATCATATTGCTCTCTTTTGCCCCCTCAACCAGGGAACCCTTCAGCTATTGCCTGACTTAGCAGATAACTGTTTATGGAGATTACTGCCCCCAGATCTGCTTGTGGTTAATGTCCCTGCATCTGCTGGCTGCTAATGTCTGCTCTTAAGCTTGTGTTGATCTGCCTGCAGTGTTTTCTTCAGAATTAAGTAAGAATTAATTTTCTGATGTGGCTTCGCTTTCTAATTTATATATTCTGTGATTTTCTTTTGTGTAGAAGAGAAATAACAGTTCTGATTATTTTTGCTTTTGGGTCTTTATTGTAGTTTTGTACTGAATTAGTTTTGTTCCTGCTGTTGTTGGCTCTGTTTTAGGAATTTTCTATTGGTTCACTTAAGACTTTGTAATGTTAGCATTTTGGACGTGCACACGTGCTCATAGTCAATTTGCATATTTTCTCTACTGTTTAACTGGTGACCTTGATGGGGAATTTCTCCTATTTTGAAACATGGCTGTGGAGCTGCTGCTCTACTCTTTATGCTGCTTTAACACAGACACACTGCCTCTCTTTAGCGAACCACTGTGTACTGATGGTCTTCTGTAGCCCCAGTTTGTACATCTTATACACATGTGTCAGACTCAAGGTCGCGGGCCACATCTGGCCCCTTTTCTTATATAACAGCATACATTTTTGTCCAATTAAAACAAACAAAAAAAACTATTACTTTCTCTACACAGGCCATTAAAATATACATACATAACTTTCTCTACAAAAATTACTCTTACTTTATTTACAGATTTATTAAACCACCACCTGATGTTAGATTTATGCCACAGCTACTCTAAATTAACAGTATTATTAATTACAAAAACTCCTATTTCTGTAAAGGTTAACAGCGGCATACATAAGCTTTTTTAACTGAAAAGATAGTTTTAATACTAAATTCAAATTATTGTTGTTATCCATGATTTTCTTTCAAATTTACTGTTTTACAATTTTTTTTAAATTCAATTCAGTTAAGTTCAATTGTATTTATACAGCGCCAATTCACAACAAAAATAAATTATTATTTTTGATTAAGATGCCGTATTGGAGTTTTTTACTTCCATTCCTGAACAGAGAAATTAATTCTAGTGGCTTAATGTTATGCTTGATTGATTTCTGACTTCTTAGAAAAGTCCAGCATGCCAACTCAAATTTGGGTATAGAAATGTGAATATATCCCTAAAAAATAACCATATAATTTTTAAGTTTTAAACAAGTTTTTTGACTGCTTTTTAAAATATTTGTATTTTCTTGTTTCTATGACAGGTGGACAAATAAATCTGTTGAGCGCCGTATATCCATAAAGCTAATAACTTGTTTATGTGTAAACGCTGCTGCCTAAAAACTTCCTAAAACTCCAAAAAATTCAGGACCGTGTCCTGCTGTATCAAAATAAGGTATATGCTTAGCCCACAAAGCTCAAGGGAAATGGGGGGTTCAATAAATGCTGCTGCTGCTGCAAATAATGCATAAATATTGAAAATGACTGTAAACAGTATGTATTGTGTTTGAAAGAAAATGTATGAGGTTCTGGTTTCACTTTGGCTTCCTCTTGTGCTGTAGATTGATCATTGTTGCAACAATACAGTCATTATGTACAGCAAGTCATATAAAACAGCCTTCTGGGTTTTCACAGATGACGGTTAATCATATTTCAGAGAATCTAAGTTACTTCAGTGGATGCTAGAGGCTGGACTGGCACAAACTGGGGCTAACCACAATACTTAACAGTAAAACAAAACGTCATATTTCAATATAATTTTTGCCTAAAGCCATCAAATAACATGTTAGTGTTACGGCCCTAGCCAGGCCTACTGTGGTTGTCCAGCCCACTGGGTGTGGTTTGCTCTCTCCAGCCTTGGGTGCCTCCCCTTTTGGGCGCAGCTGAACCAACTCTGCAATCAGGCGGGGGTATTTAAGGCCTAAGTTAGGAGAGCTCAGGCCCGTGTGTGAATTGCCAGTGGTTGCCGGAGGAGAGTGGAGTTGGTGTGTGAATTGCCAGTGGTTGAATTGTGTGCTGCAGCTTCCTCCTGCTCAGTGGAGAGGAGGGTGTTTTACTCCTGCTCAGTGGAGAGGAGGGTGTTTTACTCCTGCTCAGTGGAGAGGAGGGTGCTTGGTGCGTGTGAGGCCTTTTGCCTCACCTTTTGGTTTTGTTGTATTCATTCCTGTGTTTGTGTTTCCCTTTTTGTTTGTAGGGGATCGCTGCTGGTCCGTCTCTTTGTGTTTTATTATCTTAATAAATAAAACTTTATCTCCCTTATTTTCCGTTAGTAATCCCAATCACTTTAATTGTTACCTCCCCAAATCCCCTAGACACCTTAGGGGGGGTGTAACAGTTAGTAATTATTTTGTTCAGAGTCCGTACAATAGTAGTAGCAGTTTATTTATGCCTCCTTGTAGCCAGGTGTACTTTTCCGTCTCAGGTGCAGCAGTAGACCATGAAGTGGTACAACATGAATGGGATTAACAGCAGCAAGCCAAAGAATTGCATAGCAATGTTTCTCTGATAATTTCTCTAGTCCAAACTAATCCTGTGCTTAATTTCTCGCTGCTTCTGTGCTAGACACAGACACATAATATAAATGAAGCGAACACTGTCAACATAGGTTTATTGTGATGCATTTTGCTTTACTTGGTTTTCTTTCTGTTTGACAAGAAAAAAATAAATACTCACCAATGTGGCGCCCGGGTGGCTCAGTGGACGAGCAGGCGTCACATGCATGTGGTGCGGGTGGCCCAGTTTGTGTTTGGCCTGTGGCCCCTTTTCCTGCGTGTCTTCCCCTGTAGCTCTCTCTCCCCACTTTCCTGCCTTTTCGCTGTGCCTAATAAAGGCACAAAGGCCAAAAAACCAAACAAACACAAACAAAATTGGGAAAAGTCAACTACAGGCATAAAAATGCTTAATAATGGTCCTGATAAGAATTTCAAATAACTAAGAATTTTGGCATCTCTGGTATCTGGTCGCATCATTTTTATTGTGCTTTTCTGGTATCATTCTGTGGATGCCAGCTGGTTGTTAGTATGCACAATGTAAGGCTGTGATAGCATAAACACCCAGGATAAATGAATAATTTGTTTCATGTTCTGGCAGATTTATTCGGGTAGTCTAGTGTATTCATAATAATTCTTGTTTTCAAGGTCTTTTTATTAGTCAAGTTTTAATGACTATATATGTGCCTTGGTTAGCTTACTGTGTGTGTTCAGCTACCAGGCCACATAGTCACACATAGTTGCTTGTTTGCTTCTAAATTTAATACAACTGTCACGTAGAAGAAGTTTGAGCCCCCCCCCCCCCCCCCCTCCACCTCTGCCTTCCAGCTCATATCTTTT
>VUQK01039955.1:30503-46520 GCA_015106715.1 Bujurquina vittata
ACACGCCCCCGGAAAAAGTGTCTTCCCCCCCCCCCCCCCCCCCATTCCTCTTCCAGGCATTGCACCATGTTTTTCATTTCTCTTTTACTTCCCTGAAGAGACTAACATGTTGGAAATCTTTCCTTAGGGCTTCCTCTAGACATTATACTGGTATCTACAAATTAATGTAGTAATGATTTATTGATGGTAAAATGCCACATGTAGTACCTTTAATCAAAGGTAAAATGTTTATCATATAACCAGAGCTTTCCTTGTAGACTTGTACATGAATTTCCGGTTTATATGGAGAAGGAGATTGAAGTGATCATCACTTGTGCTTTTCAGCAAAATGCTCTTCAAAATGAACTCCTGTCTTACACTCACACATCTGTATTTTGCTCTGACACAGACAAATGGGACAATTGGGGACAGTAGAAAAAGTACTCCAAGTCCTCTTGCTTCTTCACAGAAAGCGATCCATCAGGCACCCCCGACCCCTCTGCCCGTGCCTCTGCCTTGTCTGCAAATCGCTTAAATCCCAATCCCAGTTCCACCCACACATCCATCCTCCCTTTATTACTGCTCTCTCTCATGTCTGAATGGCGTATCTTGGGCACAAGGACCCTATAATCCTTTTACAGGAGGAGCTTGCAGATACTAAGTAAGGCTAACTGGTAATGTACAAGTTGATCGGCAAAAGGTTAATCTACACCTAACAGATAATGCAGTTCTTGAGATAAATATTGTGAAATTGAGAGTGTGTGTGTGTGTGTGTGTGTGTGTGTGTGTGTACAGTGTTTAACCCTTTAATGCTCTGGTCAACCATTTGGTAGAGCACATTTTCAGTCCCTATATTTTTCTGGAACATTATTTGAAACAATTTATATTTTTGCCATCTAAAAACATGTTTAAGCATATGATTGAATTGTTGCTTAGGGGGAAAGTTGTGATGCCATGATAATCAATTTACAATTTTAATGAAATAAAATTTAAATCTCATGAAAATTCAATGTTGTTAACATCAGATTTTATTTTCTGAAGAAAAATACCATGGCATATGGTAAATGTCTTGAAATAAATATTCAGGTGTATTACCAATTAGACTGGTATATATTAGTATACTGACATGTTAAAAGCATTCTAAGAGTCATTGTTTGTCAGTTTGGGTTTTAAAACTTTTTATGTGGCATCTCTCTTTTGAGTGTGACATGGTTGGAGCTAAGAGGCCCACACAAAGAGAGATGCACTGCGCCGATCACTTATTAATGCCTACAGTCAACAGTACCAGTCAAAAGTTTGGACACACCTTTGCATTCAATGTTTTTCAGTTTTTTTCTCCTACATTTTAAATTGATACCGAAGTCATCCAGACTGTGAAGGAACACATAAGGAATCATGCAGTAAATTTAAAACTGTTAAACAAACTAAAATATGTCTAAGATTTTAGATTCTTCACCTTTTGCTTCGATAACAGCTTTGCACACTCTTGGCATTCTCTCAATCAGTTTCATTAGGTAATCACCCGAAATGGTCCTGAGCCCTTGTTGGTTGCTTTGCCTTCACTCTGAGGTCCAACTCATCCCAACCATCTCAAATGGGTTTAGATCCGGTGATTGTGGAGGCCAGATCATGTGACGCAACACCCCATCACCCTCTCTTGGTCAAAGAGCCCTTGCATAGCCTGAAGGTGAGTTTGGGGTCATTGTCCTGTTGGAAAAACAAATGATGGTCCCACTAAGCACAAACCAGAAGAGATGGCATGTTGCTGCAGAATGCTGAGGTAGCAATGCTGGTTAATTGTGTCTTGGATTTTGATTAAATTGCCATCACTATCACCAGCAAAACACCCCCATATCATCACATTTCCTCCCCCCAAAACCTTATGCCAGTACTGTAGGAGATACTGATCTCCTTGAGGAAAAAATCTTTCAAAAAAACAAAAAACTCTAACTATGGTAAATATAAATAAATGATCATTGTGGGTACTAACTGGCATATGTTAGTATACTGACATATTACAAGCATTGTGACAGTGCATTTTTTGTCCTTTTGCGTTTTTCTTTCTGTATTATAAATAATGTTTTTTGTGGGGCAAGGCCATACAATATGACGCCTGTGGGCTCATGTATCTTTTTACTATCAAATGGTGGAGCAAAGGGCCCCACAAAAAGATAGATGTACTTTGGCCATCACTCATTCATGCCTACACTCAACATATAGGAGGTTTCAGGCATGCTGGTACACATGTACGAGACCCCAGCAAGGCCAAGGAGATGGCACTTTACACTGTTTGGATATATCTTTGACCTATGCATCTCAGATTGCTGGGCTGTCCATAAGTGACTGTGCCCTGTTGAACAAGAAACCAATATCTCTTAAAAGGGTTTGATTGCAGTTGCCCACAATTTGAAGCAAGTCAACATGTGAGCATTTAAAGTTGACTGACCATCATCCTCCTCTCAATGACACGTTGCTTCAGAAGCAGCGATACATTCCAAGACCTTCACAACCACTACAAGATATGTGTCCACACAAGTACAGACATCTGCCACCTCAGTGTGACAGGCTGAAATGGTGCTACATCTGCACAAAGGGTTTGTAAAGGTGCAAATCCAAGAGATACAACATGTCCCTTGACGTAAATGCAACTTTGGAAAACCTTGCAAAATACAGGGGAGGATCTAGGGGGCTCTGATGCCCCAAAATTTGCTGTTGCAGGAGATTCTGTTGCACTAACACATTTGTGGAAACTTTATGGATTTTGCTGAGAAGATTTAAGAGAGTGCAAGAACTTTATTTGATTTTCATTAATCTGGTTATGTATTCTGACTTTTTCCATAAAGGGTAATCTCAATTGTTTGGTAGAGGCCTCTTTAAAAAAATATATATATTTTGGGATGCTTCAATAAAAAATAAAGATAATTGTTATTGTTATTCCAAAAAAATAGGAGATACAGACATTTTTTCATGCTTTTTATTGGTTTGGCCTTTAAAGGGTTAATTGGCAATTAAAATTGTCATAATACATTGTTTTTGCAAACACAGCTATAAAATTGGTTTGTTCGGGATCCCTGCACCCTAAAAATTTAAGAAGCTGCATTAGGTTGCATTCTGTCTATCATTAATTTTAACTCCCCAACTACTCTCTATGGTGGTGATATAATTTTTGATTACTACTGTAGGTGTTAGTGGTACACCGCTATTACTATACCGCTATACCAGAGTATATAGAAATCAGCACCTTGACAGCATGAACCACACTTCCTGTTGTTATTTCTGCTTGTTTCTCTGTCCTTGCTTGAGTCTTTATTTTCTGTATTTCATTGTGGTGCATCTTACTCTATTTGACGGCAGATGGTTGTTGTGGGTTTTGGGGGTGGGATGTTTGGGAGGACCACATACACATATTCACAAGGGGGGGGGGAGACTAATGATGTATCAGAAGAATACAAGGTGATAGATGTCTCAACCTAACTGGTGGCGCATATGACATTTCATTTTGCTACCTCTTTCACCTACGGGATTGGGACACCTGTCAATACTTTCCTGAAGCCTCTCCAAAAATAACCGTGGCGAAGCTAAAGAGGGTCGTCCTTCAAACGGCCACTGAGTCCTATCTATGGACAAAGGTAGTAACTAATTTGGAAACTATCCAGTGATGTTAATTTAAATGTCAAACAGCCACTCTAAAAGTAAAAAAAATAATATACCCAGTGTGGCTAATATTAGAAGTGCTAACACTAGCAGTCTACTTTCTTTGTAGGTTAGCATCGATCACTGCACTGAATACATTTCTGTGGTCCCAGGTTATAAGCCCAATTTATCCTGACACAACCTACACGCAACCATTCATTTTCTAGATCAAAATGCTGCTGGACTGCATTGATTTTACAAGATGTCATCTGTCCCGCTTTCTACCTTGTTGGTTTACAACATCCATCGTCATACCGTATATCCCCAGTGAAATGACAGGATTGTATGAAGGTATGAAAAATGGATACCACCCAAGTGTACTAGTTACTTTCTGTGACTGCTCGCACAGATGTGTCTTCCATATGTTATCAAGAGTTTAAAGGCTGTGCAGCAAAACAAAAGCAATATCATTTTGGGCTGTTTGGGTACAAATGGAAGCAATTCTCTAATTTCTTTTAGCACTGGAAAATGTGGTTTATTACTCTGTGTAAACCAGTTGTCAAATATTTTAGATTTAACTTAAAGTAAAAGAAGGACAACAGTCAAATATTTCTTACAAATACACTGCTCAAAAAATAAAAATTACGGAACACTCAGTATGAGGTGATACCTGGACCCTAGAGAGGTTGTACAGGCAGTTCAGCTCCTCTTGGATGGCACATCAATACATGCCATTGCCAGAAGCTTTGCTGCAGTTATTCCAGGAGAGCTGGACAGGATGGTCCAGAAGGTCCTGACAGAGCCCTACATAATGATCTTGTTAATTTTATTCACTGAACGTGAGCGTCTGTGACCAAACAATCAGAAAACAGACTTCATGAGGGTGGCTTGAACGCCCAGCATCCCACTAGAGGGCTCCGTGCTTTCTGGTACCATGGAGCCTGATGGCATTTGTCATAGAATACCAGAAATGGCAGGTCTACTAAGAGCCCCCTGTGATTTTCAGATATGAGAACAGATTCACCCTGAGCACGTGTGACAGACATAAAGCATAAAAGCCTGTTATCACAAGTATTGATATTTCAGTATCGATCTGCACATCACTACCATGGAGCCTGATGGCATTTGCCATAGAATACCAGAAATGGCAAGTCCACCACAGATGTGAAAGGGTTTGGAGAAGTCGTGAAGAATGTTATGCACCTGTAACATCATTTAGCATGACCGGTTTGGTGGCGGGTCAGAGATTAGCTGGGACTCACAACAAGCTAGGCAACGGCACCCTCACTTACCATTAGGTATTGAGATGAAATCCTTGCAACCATTGTCAGACATGTGGTGAGAGTATGCAGGCAGTTTCTGGAGGATAAAGGAATTGATACCATTGACTGGAGACTGCAGTTTTTAGCAGTTTTGGCTTATTGTTAAGCCTTTCTAAAAATACTACTACAGTATAAATCTGGTTTATGTGGAAGGGATGAACATGTGGTTGAGAGCTACAGGCATGTTTAGGAGGCTGTCAAATATATATTATAATGTAGACTGAGTACATTGTTATTGCTTGTTTTTTCAGGGGGTTTTATTTCTTTCTTTTTTTTTTTTTACATTGAAAGTAAAACGAAAAAAATAAAACCCCCTGAAAAAACAAAAACAACCTAAGTCTTTTACAGGACCGCTATTAGATTTGTTTTTATATTTGCATATTGTAGATGGTGCAGTGATAAAAGCCCAAGGTTAAAGTCACAGATAAGGTGCTTCTCGCACCTCGTGTACTTGTAAAATCTCTGCTTCTGGCTTATTTCTGTATCTGTAAATTACGTAGTCACGTGTCACTTAACTGTCATTTAACAAGAATCACATCACCCATCCTCTTGTTGATGTGTACTGCTGCTTCGGCGAGAGCTTTTAAAGTTACATACATGTTGCAGACATGATTTAATTTGATTTATTGAACTATAGAGGTGTTATCTCACCTTTTAAATTATGCTCAATGTGTAATAAGAGTTTGCTGTGACACTGATGTCGACCTCCAGCTGTTTTCTCTCATTTCCATCTGTGAATCGCAGTGAGAGATAATTCAAAGTTTTTCACACATTCGTAATTATAATATGTCTGACGCGTGAAAAGCCCTGCAAAGGTCTTAACACAGCAAACACCAACAAGGATGTCTTAAGATTGGCATTGGCAATCACTCTTTTGCTTTCTCAGTGATGAAGGACTAAGGGTTGATAAAAAGGAAACATACATTTCATGATGCAATTCCTTTAATTAGTTGGTAGAGTCCTGAGAAAACACACACACACACACACACACACACACACACAAAGCAGACAGAGGAAAGGAGGTAGAGATGGAGGGAGATGAGGTTGTTAATTCAACTGCTGTCTGCTTGCATTTGAGTACTCATTAATCTGAGACAGGGCACACCCTGTTGTCTTGCTGAGCATCTTTTATATATATATATATATATATATATATATATTTGGAAAAAAAAAATATATATATATATTTGAAAAAAAAGAGCATTAGCACTTCTGCTGCATTGAGAAATTGTCAGTGATGTTTCACAGAAGAGATGTGCCGAAAGTGAGAGAGGGAGAGATGGATGCCGGTAGCATACTGAACTTCTCTGTTCTCCCTCATCACAACACTTGGGGCCTTCTAGGCGGCGAGCGAATTTATAACACTTTTTTTCACACAAGCCGAGTTCCTGGACTGTGACCTTCAAAGTTTACCAATCAAGTGTGACCACTCGAACATTAAATGCATCATATTACAGCTGATTGGGTTATTGTTGGCATAGATGAATGAGCTCGTGCCTTTTGTTTTTACATTAGCCCTGATGTGATATTAGGAGTGATTTAGACATATTTTCTATTCCCTCAATCAGAGTAATGTAATCTATGTTTACAGAATACATCTCCATGCACTAAAAATATCCATTGCAATTTCAAGCCAGACAATTAATTAAGCACCCAATAAGTCAATGGAAATTGAACAAAGGGTTATGTTTGTGTCATTAGCTCAGTTCAATTGGCAATTCTTATTCTTTATGCTGAGCTTGTAAACATAATCTACGCATACATGCATATTCATTACCTTGGCTGGTAAGTCCACAGAGCGGGAAGACTGAATAAAGGTGAATAAGAGGTTGAACCTTTTTGCCATCCATTATTATGCCCTAAAGAGGTATTCTAATGGGGTGGTTGCAAGGGTGTGTTTATACACAAGAGTTTTACAGTGTTTATGTGTGTGCATTAGTGTCTAAATAAGGCTGGAGAGTGCTTCTCCTCTCCCAATCCTCTCCCCACTTTACCTGAGGCATTGGCACCACCTCTTCTCCTGGAGCTTTGTCAATACCACCGCTGTTACCTCTATTCTGCCCAGAGGAGAGCACCACTCAGCTGGGTCCAGGGTGCAGCCAGACCCTCTTCTGCTACTGCCATTAATCCACTCCTTCGGCAGACAGAATCCATCTCCCCTTGGCACCTGTTTGACAGAGGGTAAAAACAGGGATGAGATAGCAGGGTGCAGATCAATCCCTTCGATCCACGTCTCCATCTCAGCAGTCATTCATCAGCCAGTGGTTGTTGTAGGTGATGTTGGTGGTGGTGTTTTGCTTGACATTGCTCCATGTCCAGTCAGTAAAAATCAAGCATCTAAATCATGGTAAAGCAGAGGGATATATCAAAGAGTGACATTATTCCCTGTAATTTAGCCATTTTTTTGCACAAATAATGTGGCTTACGTTTTTAAATCTAAATATATAATTGCATGAATATTTTTGGTTGTACATTTTATTGGAGTTTGGATGTTAGAACAAACTTTTTGTCAAACTGCTAAGTTTTGTTTATTTGACTATTCTAGATAACAATTACACAGCACATGCCAGTTTTTATAAAGATGAACTGAGATGAAAAAACATGAATATACAGTATCTGACGGCATTTGATAATCTTTTCAGAATTGTGAATTAATCTTTTGTTTAAAATATTAATCATGCTCAATATGTCTATTTAGCTTTGTGCCTTTATTAAGCATGTCTTCAATCATTCAAGGAGGAAACACTCACCTATTCAATTAGAGGCGATGGAAGTTTTCCTTTATATGTGTTTGCAGTAACCTATGTGTCCTAATGTTCCTGTCTCTGTCACTATGTCCCTTGTTTTTAATGATGCAGTACCAGATGCAGTGCAGCTACTGCTGACAAGGTGGGACCTTAGTGTTCATGTTTGTCCTTTGTGTGTCCTCAATAACACATTGCACCTTTAAAGTGATGGTGAAAGGTGGGGCACTGGCTCTCCTCTAACCTAACTTCATGTTGGAAGTCAGAAGAAAAGAATAAATATTGGAAAAAGAAGTCTGATATAAATGGGACAGCATATAATTTAAGTACATATACAATACTGTGCAAACATCTTGAGCCATCCCTCATTTATTTTTATTTTGCTGGGAAAACTGAACAGTTGCAGTGATTTAGTGTGTACAGTATTAACAAGCTGTAAAGACAGTATTTGATATGACCACTTTTATTCTTCAACATAGCCAGAACTCTTTTTGGCAAAAATGTTTTGTAATTCTTTAAGTAGTCTTCAGGAATAGTTCTCCAGGGCTCTTGAAAGACATTCAAAGTTTTTCTTGCTTTCAAGATGTCCCTACACAAGCCCAAACCTCAACATTTTCAGGCAAGTCCGTGATAGTTTTCCACTGTGTGAGTTTTCTATCCAGGTATGCTTTTACTGCATTGGCAGTGTGCTTGGGATGATTGTCGTGCTGAAAATGAAGTCACTGCCAATGAGTTGCTTTCCAGATGATACTGCATGGTTTATCAAACTCTGATGGTACTTTTCTGCATTCATATTTCCATGATCTTTTATAAAATTGCCAACACCACTGGCTTAAATGCAGCCCCAAGCTATGACAGAACCTAAAGCATCTTTTACAGATAGCTATAGACACTCACTGTTGTACCTTTCTCCTGATAGCCTCCTTACAAATCAATAAAGATTTGAACCAAAAACATTCCAATTCATCACACCATAAGACTGCTACACCCATGACTGCACTCCGGCCCACAATGACAACCTCATTGTCAAATTTACTGACGACACCACATTTGTCTGGCTCATCTCAAGGGGAGATGAGGCAGCCTACAGAGAGGAGGTCCTGAAGTTAATAGCCTGGTGTTCAGAGAACAACCTGGCACTGAACACCATGAAAACCAAAGAGATCATCATCGGGAAACACAGGACTGACCCAGCCCTGTTCTACATCAAAGGCGAGCATGTGGAGAGGGTCCACACCTTCAGGTTTCTTGGTGTCCGCATCTCTGCTGAACTTTCTTGGTGATAACAACTGTTATCAAGAAGGCTCAGCAGCGGCTTCCCTTGCTGAGGGTTGTTCATGAAGAACAACTTGGCTTCAAACGTGCTGCTGATGTTCTACTGCTCATCCATTGAGAGCCTGCTGACGTACTGTATCACAGTGTGGTACAGCAGCTGCACTGAGGCAGACAGGGTGAGGCTTCACAGGGTAGTCAAGACAGCACAAACAATTGTTGACTGCCATCTCCCCGCCCTGATTGACATCTATACCTCTCGTTGCCTCAGCAGAGCCAAAAACATCATCAAAGACAGCTCACTCTGTGGCTTTGTACTGTTGCACCTGCTGCCCTCTGGCAGACGCTACAGGTACATCAAATCCAGAACAAACAGACTTGAGAACAGTTTCTTCACCAGAGCAATTATCACCATGAGCTCACCCACTCTAACTGTGCAATACCCACATTTCAGTGCAATATTATATTATTCACACTGAAAAATATCTATCACTCCTATATTGTGTAATATTCAATATTCATTCACTAAGTTCAGTACTCACCATCTTCATTATTATATGTATATACTTTTTTGTTTACAATGTATATATTTCATACATTCTTTTTTATTTTCTGTATATTTTAGAAGTTCTATTTTATATTTTAGCAAGTGTGACTTTCTACAGCATGGCACTGAACAGGAGTGGCCCTCCAATCTCATTGTACATTCTGTATAATGACAATAAAGGCATTCTATTCTATTCTGTTCGATTCTATTTAAGAATGGCTTCTTGACATCCCCCTTCCATTGAGACCGTGTCTGATAAGACATGTATTAGCTGAAGGGCCAGATGCATCTCAGGTTTTCTGTCAGGTCTTTGCTTGATTTTTTTTCCCTTTTTATCCTTCCATGCAATACAAAGTGGGAGGATACTGCTGTCTGTTCATCTATTCATGCATCAGTCCATGAGGTTTTACCAATCTGGTCTATCAACTCCAAAAACCACAAGGCGTTGAGCCACAGAATTTTGTATGTAGAGTCTTATGTCTTCTTAGTTTAATAATGTGGGTTTTGTTCTTGGATAATGGCTGTTGCTTTCTGTCCGTAGTCTAGTTATGCTTCCCCTGTGTTAATCACAGAATTTCAGTCTCTTAGAGCATGCATAGGTCAAAGGCTCCAAATTAGAGCAAGGTAATGTCTACTGAAGGACTTTCTATTATGAAATTGGGTTGTAATGTTATCCTGACTTCTAAATATATTTATATTTTTATTAATCAATAGGATATCCTCATTGGTGATTGGTCTTGTCCTTAAGGACATAACTTTCAGATGCTATTCATCTGCTGCGGGTAGTTTTTTGTCCACCATTTGTTCAGTTTTCAGAGGCTTTTTTAAAAGAAGCCACTGCACATGATGTTGAGATATGTCTTTGGGAATCACCTTGTTGATGTAAAAATACTATTTTATGCCTTTAAAACTGTCATTCCTCTGAAAATAGTCACGCATGAGAAATGAACTAAAATTGAGTGAAAAAGTAGCCAATGTCCAGGAGATAAATATTGGAAAGAATTCAGAAAGCCTGGAGAACTATTGTTCAAGACCATTTTAAGAAAAAAATATACAGAAATGAGGGGGTGACGTAAGACCTTTTCAACTGTACTGTACATGCTTTAACAAAAATCAAGCATAAAGAATTAAAAAATAAATGAGTAAGGGTTCGAACCTGAAAAAAAATCATAGCCCCAGGGGTACTCCTGGGTATCGGACGAACGTCTGCTATTGCTAATCCTGTAGCTGTTCCTGCTTGCTAATTGTGGTAACAGCCAATAGTTCTGATGGAGAACCAATGAAATTGTCAGCCTGGCACACTGCCAGGCAATCAACTGCTGGCAAGAAGCCTGTGAGTATCAAAAACACATTTCTGACATGTTCATCAGTATACACTCTCTCAATCTGTTAGGTCAAGATATTAGATTTTATGAATAAATTAAAACTGCAATCACAAAGTATTAGCTGTGGGCATACAAACCAATCATCAAATGAGAAGCTCGCAAAAAGATGAACCAAGACAAAAATAATTTAATAAAAACAACATACAAAGTTCAAGCATCTGATAGAATTGGAGGATAATATTTTGCTGCTTGGATTACTCAGATTTATGTGCAAGATGTTTCAGTGGTCCCTTGCTGCTTGCAGGGCCATGTTTCTCACATCTTGCGATGATGAGTGACACAAACACATACTGGTCAAACATAAGAAGAACCAATGAGAAAAAAGTGCTGAAAAAGAATGTAAGATTCAATCTGATTAAAAGCCTTGTGTTGCAGCCTTTAGGGAGCTGGTCCTACTGCCTGTTGCACACATTGCAGCACAAATCGTCTGGAAGATCTTAGTCATTCCAAGGACCAGTTGGTCACAAAAAGCACTAGCCCTGCAGCACCTCTTCAAAAAGTAAGAAGAAACCACTACAGTCAGAGCTCGACTATGAATTGTCCCGTGCAACTAAAAAAGGCTTTGAACTTAGCATGAAAACCTTTGTTGGAGGGATGGCAGTTGTTAAAAATGTATAAACAAAAACAGCCCACTGTGAGTCTTTGTAGTAATTTAGAGAAGAGTTAATGTAAGAGAACATATTTCCGTGCCAAGAATGAATCCATTGGTCAGTGTATCTAGTATGTTTATAAAAATGAAAATGTTGGAGAGATTAAAACTGCACTAGTTTTAACATTGACATATATTAAAATGCCTAAATCGTATGCAATGGTCACAATAGTTAACACCACACTTTTTTTTAATGGCTACGTCACTTTTGAATTGTTTGAATTGTTGTGCTGTTTGTTTAAATACGGCGAACGGCAGAGCTGGATAGCTCTTGACACAGCTCTTTGATATATTATATCAAATGTATTGTGTTTTTAGGTCCTTAGTTATTTTATATTTTTCACCAGAGGCTGCAGATGAATGAAATGCCATCCTTACTGGAATTGTACTCTTAAAGATGAGTCTAGATTTTGTTTTACTTTTGACTGAGAGGTTGAGCTGTGTTCCCTTGCATCTCTGTTCCAAGCTAGGCTAAATATGGATCATGTAGGTATTGAGCTTCTGGTCTTCAGGGGTATGACGGTAAACAAGTGTATTTGCCAAAGTATTACTCTGTTCCAGCATTTTGGTTAATATAGTGCCTCAGCTCGGCATTTAAGGGCCTTATCTCTTATGTTTGGAGGAGCAAATATCAAAGCTGTGGATGTAATGAAACCTGAAAGATGTACAGGTGTTGCTGCAGTTCAAAGAAGTAGGAAGAGTAAAAGTAGTGGTAGATGGGTGAAAGGGGGGAATAAAAAGATTTTGAGTCTGTTTTTGAATGCATGTACAGATGTAACTGATCTCAGGTCAGCAGGCAGCTTGTTCCAAAGAATAGGTTCACAATAACTGAAAGCACTCTCATCATACTTAGATCTAATTCTGGGAACAGATCTGCACCCGATGACCTGAGATGTCTGACTGGGTTGTAGACAGTGAGCATGTCAGAGATGTGTTGGGGTGGGGGTGGGGGGGGGGGTGGGCTTTGAGAACTTTGTAAACAGAAGAATTATAAAGAATATTCTATATTGCACTGGAATGCAATAAAGTTAGTGAGTAATATGGTAAAATTTCAGCATACCTGTAATGACTCTGGCTGCTGCATTACAATGACATACAAGCAAGTGGTATCTTCAATTTGCATCTAAAAGTATTCAGTGTTTTAACTGTGTTTTGTGTACTTCTTGTTTGCTTCTTACTGCTACCTGCCATTGCTACGGGGCATTTACTGTTTATCCTCAGCAGTTAAGTGCTCCTTTTACATAAGCTAAGTTTGTCCTATTCCAGATTTGCCATCTGGAATAGGATAAGAGGCAATTCATCTGACGAGGTAGCATGTGTGCCCTCCTTTTTTTTGTATGGTTACTGTTGATGTCAGATACAAAAAAAAAAAATTGTTGCTGGAATGAATTCAGAGAATTAACTGCAGCTTATATACTTGCTTATACAGAGCTTATATACTCATACAATAATACATGACGCCTGTGTGGTCGTTCGTTTCTTTGTCTGTGAACTCCTCCTGGGCCATCAGGAGCTGAAGAAACAAACTTGGCATACAGGTACATCTTCAGCCCCTCAAGGTCTTCATCTATATCAGATATAATGGTACCATCATGTTAACTAGCAACCATGTAGCGACAGACAGAAATTGCCAGCTTTTAGCATTTTTTCACTTACAACACCTTATGAAAGCATTCTATTATTTTATTTTATCCACAAAAAACAAAATTATACATCCCTAGGAACCACTTAGAAATGACCCATTTGTAGAATAAAAACTACCACCCCTGCTTTTTTCAGTGTGATAAAGTATATCCATTTTAACAGAGCACAAACAGGCCACACAGTAATGTAGCATGGGCACAGGCAAGTTACATTCTGATTGTATTACATGTGTGCTACAAAGGATTCCCATTTTTCCTGGGTTTCACCTGTATTTTAAAACATGGGCTTGGCTCTTGAGCATTTTATGCTCAATGCATAAACCAAATTAATGCAGAAACAAAAACAAACAAGCAAAAAAAACAAAAAAACAGACAGTATGCTGAGGTTACTCTGTTGCGCTGCAGAAAAATATACCTTAATGGATCAAATATTAGTAAAGGCCAGTATATTCGGTGACTAGACAATTACAGTACATATTTATATTTTATTTTTAAATGAAGAGATAAGAATAATTGCATCTAGACAGTGTTACATTACAAGACTCATTGTTGCTAGGCCTGCAAGTGTTTTCAAGCGCATTTCATCTGAGCCTCTCCAACTTAAAAAGCTTGAAGATTCAGGAGTTTCTAATGGCTGCTGTAATGTCTTTTGCTGCCAAAGTAGAAAGAAATTTATAATGACTGAAAACAAGTTACAACATCCCCTGATGGCTTTACTGCAAAATAAACCAGGGAGAAAAAGCTGTTCAAAGTGAAAAATGGGAACTATTAGAGAAAAATTATTTAGAAAGAAAAATGAGAGTGAAAGTGCTTCTAGACTACGAATGATTGATCAGTGACAGACAGCCATGCAATATCTAGTCAGTCAGCTGCAGACTTCACACTTTACTGTACTTGAGTATTTGTGACCTATAGTAGGTCTCCCTCAACCAGACTCTTACACTTACACTGTTACAGTTACACTTCTTGTTTGTCCTTCAAAGAAAATAAGACTCAGGTATGATGCAAAGTTTTCACTCACCTTGAATGAAGTTTCCTTTTTCTGTTTCTGTTGCAGGTTATTGTCAGTATTTTCTAAGCAACATTTTGGCCTAAACAGTTAGAAAACTGAAGGATATGTAGTTTCCACCCTTTTATTTTGTGCAGTGATGTAAAGTGCATCCCGTTTATGCATGCTAAACCACTGGAGTCTGAGATGCCCTTGTGTGACTGAGTGTTCATCATCGCACCCTGATGTGATATGCAGGCTTTCACAGTGTGCTGTGGGTAAGGTGAGAAAACTGGGAAGTGCTGTGATGTACTATATCAAGAGTGAGCTCAGAGGGCTGCTTTGAGCCACGAGATGAGAAAAATGACAGCAGATATGAAAGTGTTTCACTGTATTAAAAAAAAAAATAGAAGTCCTGAATAAAACAGATGGTGAAAGAGGAATTCTGAGTGGGTTGAACAGCCCTTGTTTCATCCTGTAGAGAAAAATAAAAATAAAAATTAGCAAACACAGAAAGTCACGAAAACAGTAAATTCTGTAGTACATCGTGCACTAGAGGCTAAATCGTCGTTAACATAAACTGGCAGTGGACCTTTAAGAGTGTCATAACGCACAGTATTAGCTGTTGGGATTTACGCGGAGTGTGACAAGGGACTGATTCTGCTCTTTAGTAACCCTAAAGGGTTTCTCCACCGTCCTCTAGCACAAGATCATTATTTCACTGAAGAACATAAAAGGAATATGTTACCAAGCTTTTAATGACTGGATCGTCTTGTTTAAGATGTGACAGACTTGTTGGTGTCAGTGATAAAAGGTGTGATTGCTTCAATAAATAGAAACCTCTAAAGCCCAAGGAATGGAGTTAAATAATTGGACCAATAACTTTTGCTGAAGTTTCCCCCTCTCTCTCTATACCATTTATATGCTAACCATGTCCCCGAGGGTCCCTCCCTTTCTGTTTAATTTCAGCTATCCCTTTTTAATCAATTTCCTTTTATCTCCCAGTAGTTTGAATGCAGAAACATTCTATTTAATTTTTTTTAATCAAGGGTACATGTGTGTGAAGCATCAATTATTTGATGAAAAAGGATTCACAGAACAAGATCACACTGATTAAATAGTCTCTCACCCTGAGAAGATTATGTTTTCTTAAAGTAAGTGAATGCAATGCCTGTGTGGTTCATTGGCTCATAAGGTCAAAGTCAAAAGAAACCGGCTTCCCTTACAGAGTAAAGGCAAAAGAGAGGGGCAGAATGGTACAAATGAAAATGCAAACAGCATGAAAACATTGAGAGGACAAGGTAGGGATGAAATGACAGAGCCTGTGCTCAGATGGACGCACACAACAACAGCTAACCTTGCTGTCCTGATGACAGGCTGGTTTGAGGATGAAGCAAACTGACTCTCTATGACATGTGAAGCATCAAATGTGGAGTATCAAATGGACTAATCTAAATATCTTATTTAATATAAAGTGCCAAAAGAAAATCCCTGTGGCTCTTTTAGGTGAAGTATTTAGAGTTCTTATTGCTGGGACGGAGGCAGTGCTAACATAAATACATTCTCAGGTTGCCCCACAGTGGGTTTAGGGGCAAACCACCCACACTCATTTCAGTTCCTTCCAGTAATCAGCGCTGTCTCGTTTGACCCATTTAGTGTAACATTATGCTCACGCAGCTGGTATGATTTCAGCCTTCTTTGCCCTCCCCTGCTATTTCCTCCTAAGCAAACTACCCAGATGAGAAATCCAAGGTACTGATGAACAGGCAGGCTGTTAAAAAAAAAAAAAAAGAAAACTTTATATTGAGCCCTATTGCTGCTGTTCTCCCAGTGGAGGTGCCAGAGCCTTGGTTTG